>SNQJ01S0028333.1:69466-88878 GCA_010110895.2 Picea sitchensis
ATTTCTTTAGTCCTAGGACTAGAGCTTCATATTCAACAGTGTTATTAGTGCATTCGAATTCTAATCTGCATGATAAGAAGTTTTGTTTCCCCTTTGGGTTAATGAGGATGCATCTTGCTCCCTACCCCTCTTGCGATTTATAGCCATCAAATTACAGCATCCAAATTTGTGGGGGGGAATTTCTAACTTCTTCATGTCTAGCTATGTTTTAACTTTCAACCTCATTGTCTGCTACTCTTGTTAGAGAATCCTGACAGAGGATGTTTTCTCCTACGGCCACTAGCAAGTATATTTGGAATATCATTTCAAATTTTTGTGCAGATGGTATGTGAGACATGTGAGGGGTGAAATTACCGAAATCATAATCACAGGAGTAGCTTCCTAACATAGGGAAATCTGTTGATGAGGGTTCATTTTGGCTCTCTAAATCATTGACAGTATGTTTGAGGTATCTTTATTTGTCAATCTTGATCATTTTTGGATGTCCTTTCAATGGAAACCAGAGGTAAGCCCAGTCAGTACTAAAATATTCGTTTAATTTCTCAAGCCAATCTCGACTAAGTAGCATTCCATAGGCCTTCGGGATGTCTACCACGATTATGTTAATTACTTGAACAAATTTGGGATGTGTAGATATTATGATTATGACATATTTCATTTCCTCGATTACCTTTACCTGATTCCTATCTAGTTGTATGACGTGTTTATCACTTTTGACCGGGGTTGCGTTCAGTTTCTTGTATATTGTTAATGGCATGACATTTGAAGATTCCTCGGAATCAACCAGGCAATTACATAGATTTATGTTAAAAACCTCAAATGTCAAGAGGAACGGGGGAACAAAAGGCCTTCCATTTTTTATCCAAAGAACAAGCATTCGCATTCAGATTATTTTTTAAGTTAGTGGGAGATGGGGCGTCACCTTGGTTAATGTTCGTCAAAGAGGTGTATGTTAACTTTAAGGCTTGTAACAAAAAATCCTTTTTGTTGAGGAATCCTACACATTTCCATGACAGACACGTTAGCTTTCATCTTCTTCAAGTCTTCTACTACGTTGTAGTCTAGCTCAGGCATTTCACGTGTATGTGTGTGTGGGAGATTTTTTTGAGAAGAAAATAGGGGTTTGGGGCGATCGACCACTTGATTTCCTCGAGATAATTGAGTAGTGGTGTGATCAATTTTCCTCGGTTGACTTTTACTTCATATCTTTACATGTAGAACTTCAGTGGGAGGTTCCTGCACTTCAGGGGCGTCGTTGAAAGGCATCGGATGGTTGGAATCCCATAACAACATGGTTGTCTCTTCTGGTGGCTCTTGACTTTCTTGATCGATGACATTTATTGTCGAGCTACTAGGTTGTTTGGTTAGAGAACATTCATCTAGGAATTGATTAGTTATTAGATTTATAGCATGCAACCATTGAGGGAAATCCCTTTCTGAATGTTTTTCTTGGTGATACATACAGAAAGAGATAGATGTTGTGTTCCCTAAGATGATGTTTAGGTTGGCTGGGGGAGGTTCTTTATATTTGAAGGGTGGATTTCTTTTTAAAAAGGGTTTTTGATTTTGGTTTCCTTCCCCAACACTCCTTTTCATATCTACGATCTCGTTTGAGATTTTTTTTATCATCCACTACAGGTTTTCTATGTCCCCTCCCTCTTTTTCAGGGCCTTGTTCTGTTTGTTTGCCCGGGGGTCTAGCCAACAAAATTCCCCTCTTAGGTGGAGGTTGGGTTTCTTTCTTTATTAGTGAGATATAACCTTCTTTTCATCCTTTCATTTGGAACTCAATCATTTTATCTTCCTTGAAATTTTTTGCTAGGGTATTCTTGGCAGCCCTTTTTAAAAACATAGAAATAGAAGCTGGGAAAGCATTAGCGTATACTTCAATTTGTAGCTCTGGAGTAGGTCTAGCCTCGGGTTGGAATTTGTTCAAAATAGTGATAAATATTTGGTTGAAATCTTTGACCTTTTCTTTTGGATTCATAGTGGCGGTGAACAGTTCATCCATTAAGGCTCCAGTAGTAGTTTCTTCAGCAAATTTGTCCAAGAAATCCTTTTGAAAATTAGTTCAAATAGTTATGGAACCAACCAGTAGGTTGAAATACCATGTTGAAGCTGAATTTGCAAAGGTATAAGGGAAAATTCTACCCACCACATCTTCATGTTGTGCATTCATCAACCTTATGGATAATATGAACTTATAAATATGATCTTCAGGCAATCCAGAGGTTTCAGGATCAAATTTGGGAAGTATCTTTTTTGGATGTCTGGGTAGGTTATGCATTCGTCATGGAATTACCAGAGCATCTCTTGCAATCCATGGTTGGTTATCTCGATATTGATCTCCATCCTCTCCATAGTTATCATTATTATCCTGCATGTCTTCTGATTTGGAACCTGAGTGATCAGAGTTGGACCCTTCCTCTTCAGATTCAGAATCGTCAAGTTTAGAGTAGTTACCAACCGGTGTTTTGGGTATCAGATTAAGGGGTTGTTCGATCTCTGTGATGGAAAAATCAATCACGTCTTCTACCATGTGAACAAATACCTGGTCAAGGCTGTCAAAAATTGGTCTGTTTCTTTTTTTTTCTTTCAGGAACTAAAGGAGCTAAAGGTAATGCTCTGATCTGTCGAGCTTAAGCTCGAGGGATTCTTTTGAACTTATTTAAATCTTCATCGGGAAGAGTGTAAGGTATTTCAGGGTACATGTGTTCTTCCTCTTCGTGTTGAGGTGAGTTACTCGTATCGGGAGTACTCTCTGTATATCGGTTGTTTCAAGAACGACTATCCATGCATGTGGCATATTTTGAATCTATAGGCTTTGGGAAATATATTATCATAAATATTATTACCCATGCATTCATTCAGGCCCTCCTTCTAGTGCTAATTTTGTTGAGGGGTCAGAGATCCATTGACTCAACAACAAGAACCAAACCCACATAAGAGCCCCAATTATACCCGTAAGCATTTGATGAGTGGTAAGGTTCTCCAGATTTGTGATCTGGCTAGAATTATCGATGGGATTTAATAATGACTAATAGATAACTCTTTTCTGTGAAACCTTTCCTCAGGTTGTGCAGTTCTCTTTTGGGTTCTTTTGTAACATTTGAGGAGAATAAGAAAGATGGAGCTTAAACTAAATGGTAGAGGGAAGTCAATATATGTTGGAGAAAGCTAGGTTTTGGGATAACCTTTATACCTTAGCATGCAGACGAAGAAGATATAAACTACTTCAAACTAACAATAATACCATTTTTACTTGTAAACATTCAACATCATCTGAGATAACAGTTACAGAAAGAAAATATATACGTGACAAGAAGTTAGTGCAGGAAAAGTAATTTTCAATGCACTATTATCAATCACATGTTAACACAATCGATTTCTATTCATCAACTAGAATAAAAGAATTGTCGCAGCATTATGAGATAACTTAAATAATAGATACAAAAAATCTTAGTCAATACAACAACAAACATTGGATTCGAAGACAGAGATAATCCCCCTCGTTCCAATTACATTCACGCCTCAGATGAAAGAAGTGTCTTTGGTTCTAAACAAAACTTCTTAATTAAAATAAATTGCACAGAATTAATTCTCTTACAATATTCTAGAAAAAGTCTTTCTCCCTAAAACCATCGACCTTTGACACAAGGTCGATTCCCATATTTATAAAAAATAACTAAACTAAAATAACTACTAAAGTTGTGTTAAGTTAATAAAATGCCACGTAGCGGACTTTATCGGTCTGTTTTCTTTTGATTCTCTTTTGATCATCTGGTGGTTTTACTGAAGTGGATTGTTCCTCTTGTATTCTGGCCATCTACAGAAGATATCTTCACACATATTTTTATACAGGAACCTATGTTGATCCATCAGAGCGGAGAGGACCTCTTTCATCTCAATTGATTGTTCCTTGTACTTGACTAGTTTGACACTCAAGCGATGTAAGACTGCTATATGTTTAATCAGAGGCTCCATGAACTTATTCACTTGACCTAGGATCGTGCTTGAAACCTATGAAATCTCTTCTTTGTACACCTGGTCTTGCTCTGCATGTTGCTTAACTATGTGGCATAGATCAGCGAAATCCTCCAGTGGGACAAACTCTAACAAGTCAGTATTCCTCATTTCCTGATTGATTTTCTCCCAACTTTTCTCACATTCTTCCCATCTCCTATGCATTTTCTGTCGGGGTTCCTGGACCATGCTTACCCGGTGTTCAACTGCCTTCCTTATTCGAGTGATGTTGATGTCCATCAGCACTCATATGCCATGCTCTTTTGCATCTCGACCCTTATGTACTTCATTGATGTAGTCTATCCACTCTAAGGCTTGATATGCCTTATCATACCATTGTTGCATGTCTTTATAGGTTTTCAACCCCATGAGGGTATCTTCTTGGAAATATTCTATGCAAGCGGTGAAGAGGTCTCTCTCCCTTGTGAATTGCGCATACATCTCTCGGAACTCACACTTCAAGAGTACCATTGCCTGTGTTGAATTTTGGTAAGTACTCTTCTTGATGTTACAGATGGTCCAATTCTTTCTTCATGGAGGCTACCTCCCTTTCATCCCTTTTTTCCCTGTCTAAAGTGGCATTGATTATGGACGTCCCTACTCTAATAAGCTCAGTTATCTTATCATTTTCGGTGTCAAACATTGTCTCCTCTATTGTTATGAGAAGTGTGTTACCAAGCACGAGCTTCCTTTTCTTAATTGTTCTTCCCATCACAGCTGTCCTCTTCCTTTCATAATAAATTTCCTATATATCGACGACTTCGTCTACTAGTTCAAGAATCTGTTGATCTCCCTAAAACAGAGTATTGCCTAGGCTTCTCACCATATAAAGGTGTTCCATGGCAGGCTCTCCTAGCTCCCTAGCAGGGTAAAATCATGTATGTTCTAGTGACTTGGTGTCCTATTGGTCCTCGTCGGTTGACGGAGTCTTGGTCCTAGATGGGGAAGTAGGCAAAGGATCGACATTATCTTGGAGTTTGGCCATTGAGATGCCAATTTTTGGCTACCCCACTCCTTCTTCTTATTCACCAGCATCCAAGTAATTTTTGGAGTTTTCATTCCGAGGTTGTGTTCCCAATTGATCGAGAAATATAGTGTCAAGAGTGATCCTAGCTACCAAGTCGTCTTCTTGAGGATTTGGAGTCACATCATCGAAAACTGGAGTAGATGCTTCCCCTGGTTCTTTCTCCTATGTGATTGGCACTGGGGTTATGTGCGAGGCCTCTGAGTCATCTTCATCATCATATATCATGATTAAATCTATGAGGACATTAGGCATACCCATCCCACTTGATGTTCTTACTGACCTTAGCTAGGTTATAGTAGTCATCGACGATCCTACCTGTGGTGACATAGGCCTAGGGTTTTCTTCATCAACGGTCTCCTCTGGTGGAATGGTATCTGAGCCATTTAGCTCTTCCTCATGGTTGCTTGTATCTGCTGGGGTAATTCTCAAGGGATCTATCAACGGATTAAGTGGTGTATCTTCCCCTAGTCTTTGTATAGCTATCTCGGCTTCTTCTAGTAACAATATCCCCCTTCTCCGAGCCTCTGTCACTTCTGTTGCTTTGTTTTCTTCTTTTACCCTGAGGGATTCTTGAGCTATGTGATCTATTGTCTCAACTTGTTCATCCATGGTCATTGCTTTGAATTTGGTCATATTAGGGTTATCCCTTCTATGGAGCACTTCCTCCTTGTCTTGGGCGCCCTCGATAAAGATCTCATCTTCGAAGCTATCATGAGAATATGGCCAACATGAGGAAACCTACAATGCATGATGGAGTACTAGGCCTTTTGGATCATTCTTTTGAAAACAGCCTGTGGGGAACTGATACTCAAGCTAAATCAATCCCTCTTGTTTTTCCCATGTAGTGTATTTTACCATGTAAAACCCGATATGAAAACAATAGGGTATGAAAGCCCTCTTCTTATCCTTTACCAAAGAGGCATTATAGCCTTGCAGAATGGTCTGGTAACAAATTTCTCCCAAAATGAGATGGTCTGGGACATGAATGGGGAGTAGGTGTAGTGCGTCAGTAGCCTCGAACACTCTGATATAAGTGCTTATTTCTTCAAGATATCAGTGGCCAACCATGGATATCATCTTTTTGGTTGTCACAGAAAGCCTTGGGAATTCTTTTCTAAATATAATGAAGTGCAATCAGGCTATGAACTCATCACATATCATGGCGTAAAACGTTTTATACCTATTTTCCCACAAAATTTTGAAATAAAAATGCACGGGAAACTCAACAACATGTCAGCTTAAATTCATACCTGCAAAAACATTTATTGTGCAGATTACATGCAACAGGTACGATGCCATGTGGAAAACGGGTGTTTCTCCATGCTTTGGTGTCTGTGCCTGTAGGATGTTGATACTCAGTTGTTTGGAGATGTTGGTTCCCCAATTAAAACTGCTATCAGATATTGCCACGGTGTATGCTAAGAGCATCCAAGCCTCTGAAAACTTTGAACAATCTTTTTCCCCGTACAATCAGTAGAATAAATCGATTAAATAAATATAAGGCTCCCTAATGCTTACCATGTTTTACCAACCATTGATCCTATTTGTGAAATTCTTATCTTCTTTCCACCCCAAGGCCAGTAACTTGTTGGTGTCATGGAACTCCTCTAGGTCTCTGAATTTGTAGTATTTTTGTACCTCTACTTGAAGAAAGACACCAACACATTCTCCCTCCTCATTATTAAGTGTGCATTCCATCGCGTCTGTGTGGTTAATTATCCATCCAAGGGTTTCGATGTAGGGTAGAACTGGGGTCCAGTAGGCCACCATATGCAGATATGATCACCAAATGTTCGGGAAAACCTAGTCATCCAACATCCTTATGTCTGGGTCATTGTGAGGTGTGAATTCTAGGTAATCTTCTTGATTGATTTTGTCAAAAAGATCTCCCCAATGTGGGAGCATTGATTTAGAACCAATGCTCACCTTTGTGTCCCTGAAAGTTGGAGGCTGGGTAATTTGTTTCTTAGTGGAAGTTCAGATGACTGACTTCGTTTTTGAAACGAAATCAAGTTATCTTGTTGTCACTGGTGTCGACCCTTCATCGATCTCCAATTATTTCATTTTGGGTGTGCTTGGTGAGTGTCTAGTTTTCGGCTTTCGCGGAGGCATTTTTCCTACACAAAATGGAATATTAAGTTGCGAGCCAACTACGACAGGTCTTATTCGAAGCAATCAGAAAATGTAAATAGTAAAA
Organism: Picea sitchensis; assembly: GCA_010110895.2. Classification (NCBI taxonomy): domain Eukaryota; kingdom Viridiplantae; phylum Streptophyta; class Pinopsida; order Pinales; family Pinaceae; genus Picea; species Picea sitchensis. Next base: position 76,713 of record SNQJ01S0028333.1, read on the forward strand.
TCATGCTTACCTTTTCCTTATAGGAAAACCTGGTCTTATTGGTAATTGAAGTGGCACAATGACCTGTTACCTCTTCGATGCTCTCTCTCTTGTGCCTTCGTCTGCTTGGAAGATCAATGATTTGTGAATGGAATACCATGCTTGGGCACAATCTTTGCAAATTTAAAACATACCTACCTTATCGCATTGAGTCTTAATTTCAGGAGTACAAATACGATCTACACAATCTATAACAGAATCCACATCATGCTTAGGATTAAATGAAATGCAGGTTGGCAGTGGAGGAGTGTGTTTCTTTTTTTGAGGTCATCGGTGAATTAAAATCTTCGGAAGTTAATTGGCGCATGACGTCATGTTATTGGTTACATGAAGCTCTTAATTGTCTAACAAATTGTAGACCTCATCCTTCACTTAGCTAGAGGTGTCTCCTCAAATTACTCGAGATTTTTCGCACTCCAACGAGACTAGTATGATCGGTATCGAGGATAAGAAGGATCATTAAATGGACAGCGCAAGATGACCAAGATCATCAACGTCAGCGGGTAAAGGTTTGATGTAAAACCAAAAGTTTAGTGTTCTAGCAATCAACTGATAGTTAATGAGTGTATCGGTGTCGGGGGATTTTCTTTGACGTTATTTCGTTGGTGCCTCTAGGAAAAAGTTTCGATGCTGACCCAAAACTGCCCCGCAGTGATAACATGGAAGTATAGGTATGATGTGGGTAATACCTGAGCAATACAGACTGTTCACGCAGTAAAACACATGGCGGTTGATTTGACCCTTTGGGTGTGAGAAGTGTTTATTTTCAACGTCGATGATTTTATTTCTAATATATGTTATTGTGCCCTTTATCCCTCTTCGTTGATGCCGACAGTATATCGACGATTAACGATTGGCAATTTCTGTCGCCTATGTTGACTGTTTATCTTTAGGATTTCACCAATGCTAACGGTACATCGATGATTTTTAGAAAATTGTTTCGCAGGATGGAATCACCAATTAGCACGCCCCTTTTCCCAATTTTCTGATGCCGACGATATCTCGACAATCAACGATTGTTTTTATGGACTTATTTTTGCAGACCAAGATTCATCGATCGACGTGTGTCTCTTTATAAAACAAATTTTAAGTTATGTGCAACTTAGTCTAATGCCACGTTTACTTAGAGATAAATGTCAAATTGTTCAACATACTTCAGATCAAAATGAATGTGATCGATGATGAAAACAAAATATATATATAWAAACCCATTGATCCCTACACAACTAACTTCAATCAGAAATGACAAAGTGGTACCCAAAAGAAAAAATTCACAAAAACTTTTAGGGTGTGTTGAGTGCTCAACACAACCTTAAGGACAATGTTAATTTTTAAGGGGGRGGGCATGTTAGGGTCCTACTTTAACCCCCTTAAGTAGATAGATAGWTTTCTATGTATTGAGGACATATCTATTAAATAAATCCCATGTAGTAGATATTGTGTGAAAGCAATAATTGTAAGAAGGCTTACTCGAAGGTTCTACCTACTACAAAGTTCCTACACMAAAAAGTTACKTGKWGATTAGATAKAAATTATATAATGAGTTATAAGCAAGGTAATAGGGTGTCTTGTRAAGCATATTCTAATTAGAGATCTTCTCTTCTAGAGATTCCCCCCCTCAAATAGGCAAGTGAACATTGCTTTCATCAATAAAGATATTGTTATTTGTGGTAATCTAGTTCTTCTACAATTGCATGTTGTTGTTATAATCTATCATTTATACTCTAGACTTTGATACATTATATGATTTCATGCAATGAATATTCTATTCTTATAAAAAATGGTGCCATAGTAGTAATAATATTATGAATGGTGTGTTTTATAAAAAACAATAGTTGCATAATGGAGTATAAGATGATTGTACTAGATATAAGTTTTAGATATGTTTTTATGAGTTGACAATTGGAATATCCAAGGATGTTTATGGATCATATTTGTGTCATAATAGTTTAATTTGGGTCTTTATATATTTCAAGAACAATACATCTTACCTACCTCAAAAATTCTAAATCTATGAAAGAGGTGTATCTCGTGGATCCTAATATGCAATGAAAGAAATAAGAAGCGTCCACAATCCTCATAAAATAGTTGGGAGGTACATTAGATGGATATGAAGAGTTCTTTATTACATGAATATATTAATGAGGAGATATATGGAGTAGCCACTTGGCTTTGTCCAGGACTTTCCTTATATGCATAGCGAAAAAATTCTTCTATGGCTTGAAACAGATGCATTGAACATAGTATGATAAGATTATAAGTTCTTGCTTCATAATGGTTTCAAGTGTTGTCAATCATATCATGTTACTTATGTGAAGAATGTGACTAATGAGATTTTTTTGATTGTTGTATATGTGGATGAGTTAATTATCACTTGAAATTGTGATGATTCAATTATTGGTCTAAAGGTGAAGTTGAAGTGTACTTTTAAATGATTGATTGTTGATGGGGCTGAATGACCTTCTAAAATAAGTAGGCATTCTCCCGAATAAAAGGTACCAATTATACCTTACATTCTTTGGAATAGGGAATATGTCTAGTTTATGGCCCAACCACCTTTAGATAGTTTTGTTTGGGTTTTATCGGTTGCAACACAGTCCACCGTTTATGAATTTTTGAGTGCAATAAAATGGAATGAAATTAATCTATAGCATTTAGAATGATTCCCAAGCTAACTAACAAAATTGATAGAATAAATGTAGCACCAAATATCTTATAGCTTTCAAACTTTAGTAAAAAGTTACTTAGAAAATAAAAGCAATAACCTAAATAACTATTAGTATCACAAAAAAGTTTGGTAATGACTAGTTGATTACAGTACTATGCTTAAGGTTATAGACAATCAATATGTGAGACAAACTAAATAAACAATTTACTTATAAGTGATAAAATTATGCATTATAAAATCATATGCTCATATCATTCCAAAATTAAGTAAATTAGCATAAAAATTTCCACAAACCACACATTTCATAACTTAAGTTTCTCTCCAAAAATCTTGGCCAACAATGACTTCTCATTCATTAACATTTCATTAAAAATTCTATAAGAAGCACAAGAAAGAATCCATTTATTTATCGGGCTTATACAAGAAAGTGAAAGGGAGGTTAATTGTTTTGTCTTCTCAATTTGGCTATTCAGTTCCCCTTTTGGCTATTTGGTTTCTTCATTCAACTAAATATTCTACCACCTGGGTTTTGTTTTCTTTTCAGTGCTAACTTCTTCTTGTTTGACAATAGAGGTATTCCAACAGAATATGAACACCTTTAGTACCCACTCACACGATTAGCTCAATACACTGATGTTTTTACATGGTAAAAACCCTGTGGGGAAGCATACATGGCCCCAACCAATGTGGCCAGACAAATTTATTGATGCAAAAGAAAATATTACAAGGAGATTTACAAGAGATTTTCTCACAGTCGATCATTAGCAAATGACCCTTCATGCTCTTTAAATAGATATCATGGACCAATCGGGTGTTAAGCCACAGATCAATGTATCCATTAATATTTAGGAGAATATGAGCCATCAGATCACTCTATGTCGGGAACATATCGTGACCGTCGTATTTCCTAACTACAAATGCATAATAAAGAAACACACTACGAAACACACTTTTACCTAACGACACATTAGACCAAGTTGATATTAACTACCTCCAAAGTGTCTAAATATCCTAACATCCCCCCTTAAGAACAACTTTGGATAGGATTGAAGGATTTACAAAGGTGACACAATAGGATAAGGAAGGAGGAATTAGAGCTTATCCCCCTTAATGACAACTTCATGAACTCTTAACATAGATCGAAGTTTGAAGAACTTCACTTTTGTAAGAGACTTTGTGAAAATGTCTACAACTTGATCTTTTGTAGGGTAAAAGAGCACTTCAGTAACTCGATCATGAATGAGCTTTTTTATTAAGTGCATGTCTACATCAATGTGTTTGCTACACTGATTTTGAATTGGATCTTTGGCAAGCTTGATGGCACTCTGATTGTCGCACCAAAGGGTGGTCGGATTTTGTTGTTGGAATCCAAACTCTAAAGGTATATGTCGAAGCCACAAGGCTTCTTGACTTGCATTAATCATTGCTCGGTACTCTACTTTTTTTGAAGAAAGAGAAATAGCATATTGTTTCTTACAATCCCAAGTGACAGGTCTTGAACCAAGGCCGAAAACACAAATTGCAGTAGAATTTTGATCATTAGGGTCGTCGACGCAATCTAAATCAATGAAGACAACCACTAAAGGAGTCCCCCCTTAGCTATAGTGTATCCCAAAATGAATTGTACCCTGGACATACCGAAGTATAGTTTTAGTTGTTTTCCAATGGCTTTCATGGGGTGTTTGCATATACCAGGCAACAAGACCAACAACAAAGGAAATATTGGGATGAGTATGAGTCAAATATAAGAGGCTACCAACTAACTGATGGTACAAAGTGGAATCAACTTTGGAATAAGTACAAGTGGTAGCAAGTTTGACTCCAAACTAGAAGGGAGAAGGTGTTGGTTTTGATAATCCATGTGAAAGCGGCGAAGAAGGTCACTAGCATACTTAAACTAGTAAAGAAAAATTACTTCCTTGGTTTGCAATACTTGGAGGCCAAGGAAATATTGCAAATAGTCTAAGTCTGTCATTTCAAATTTCTTTTTAAGGTTGGATTTCACATGGGTCAAAAGTTTTGGGTCACTACCAGTGAGGATAAGGTCATCAACATAAAGAACAAGGATTATGAGATGGATTCCTACTTTCTTGGTATAGACATTAGGATCATAATATCATATAGAAAAGTCGGTGTCAAGAAGAAAGTTGTCCATTTGGGCATACCAAACTCGAGGAGATTGCTTAAGACCATAAAGAGATTTATTAAGGAGGAAAACAAGGCTCAAGTCATTCTGGACATAGTCGGGACGTTGTTCCATGTAGATTTATTCTTGAAAATCCCCATGCAAGAAGGTGGATTTAACATCCATCTAATGGACCTCCCATTTATGTGAGGCAACAAGGGATAGAACAAGGTAGATGGAATTCATTTTGGAAACAAGGGCAAAGGTTTCATTATAGTCAATTCCTTCAATGTGAGACAACCCTTTGGAAACTAACTGGGCCTTATGTATTTCAACATTTCTATCCTATGCATACTTACTTTTGTACACCCATTTACATCTGAAAAGTTTTCTTCATTTCAGAAGAGGTACAAGATCCCAAGTATTATTTACCATTAAAGAACGATACTCTTCATTCATTGTTGTGTCCCAATATGGATGACCTAAAGCTTATGCAAATGTCTCTAGATTGTGAGTCTCTGAAACTTGACCTAAAATAAAAGAGGCTCACTAGAACTGTGAATGTGTTTGATGCTAATTTGAAGGATCAACAACAACATCACCAGTTTCTTCTCGAGTTGATGGACCCATCTAGGAAGCTAAGGTGTTGGTGCAGGTTCATGTTCAATGGAATCATCTAGAGGAATGTAAGTAGGTGGAGGTGAATCTCCATCCTCGGTGTCATCATCTAAAGAACAACAAACCAAAATAGGAACAAAAGACAGCTCACGGGCCAAAGAAGGTACAAACATTGAATTAGGCTCTAAGGCCAAAAGATTTTCACCAAATTTAACATCTCTTATAATAATAATTTATTTAGAATGAGGTTGAAGAAGTTTGTAACCTTTGACATTTTTAGAATATCCAACAAAAATACACTTCTCACTTTTAGGTTGTAAAGATTTCCTTTTCTCATCAGGAATGTGAGTCCATGCTACACTCCAAAATACACGGAAGTGTCTTACATGTGGCTTAATTTCCCATGCTACACTCCCAAATACATGGAAGTGGCTTACATATGGATTAATTTTATTCCATGCTTCTTCCAGTGTTATATTTTTTAGAGCCTTTGTGGGAGTGCAAATTACTATGTAATTTGCACAGTTAATGACTTCCACCCAATAATTAAGACTTATTTCAGTAGATTGGATCACACAATTAGACATTCCTTTTAATATGTATTTATACTCTCAAAAACACCATTTTGTTATGGTATACATGGAACAGTCTATTGCATTTTGATGCCCTGTGTAGTGCAGTAACTTGTAAAATTGTTGTTCACATATTCACCTCCATTCTCTGTTCTTAACCTTTAAAGTTGATCTCCAGATTGTTTTTATACAAGGGTCCTGTAGGCCAAACACTTGTTAAATACTTCGCTCTTAAGTTTTAAGAAGTAAACCCAAGTGTGTCTCGAGAAGTCATTAATGAAAGTTAAGAAATACTTGCACCCAGAAAAGAAGAAGAAAGTGGACTACACAAGTCACTATGAACAAGTTGCAAAGGGGTCAAGGCATGCCAAGAGGCACATTTGTCAAAACTATCCCGATGATGTTTGTTGAAAAACATTATCGGCACAAACACCATATTTGCAAGAAACAAGAGGAAGACTAATCACCAATTGTTGATTACATAGTTCTTGTAATGAGCAACAGTTTAGATGACCAAACCACTCATGCCAAAGTTTACTCAAGTCATCACTATGAGAAAAAAAAACTAATTTAAAATATGATGACATGAAGTTGTCAAACTTGTACAACCTGGTAATATCATCAACAATTCTAGTTGCAAGAATGTTGGGCGTTGGCCTATTTTGAGAAGAAAGTATATTTTGGGCATAGGCCTATTTTTGGAGAAATATCTATTTTGGGAAAACCTAAATTTGGAAAGGAAGACCTAATTTTGGAGCGCAAGCAACAGGTGGTAAGAAAGCAACATGCAAAAAAAGAAGGAAAAGCGACGTGGCGCGTTGGCAGACAAGCCTAACCATGATAGGGTTAGGGTTTTTAATAAATATTGTAACGGCTATAAGACATAGAGTAGTATAAATAAGGACCTAGGAGGTCTAGGAAAGGGGGTGATTTAGGTTGGATTTGATGTTAGGAGAGTAAAAGAGAACTGATTATTCTGATTTTGTGGATTTTTTATTGTAATAATACTTGTAGAAGAGTCGAATAAGCTAGTGTTGAGGGTTAGGTCACGAGATGAGGAGCCTGATGTTATCTAGTCCACCCCACATAGGTTTATTTCCGTCATCTTGATTGTATTAGCAAGTTAATAACAAATTTACGAGCGCAGTAGATTTCTAGTTAGACATTATTGTTGCAGGGTTTATCACTAAATTTGCAGTAGATACTATGAAGTCCTACATCGCAGCAGAGAAAGATTTTCTAAAGGGACCCAGAGGTAGGTATATCAGGTCGTTGTATACTTCTATCGATATTTTATTGTATGACAACGATGTGATTACCGTGGAATCAAACAACTAAACTTCCCTGCGTGCACTGACAAGAGTTTGAGATATGGAAAAAGATATGGATAAAGGAAAGAAGAAGGATTCCATGGACCCAATCATGATGGAATAAGACCGAATAAACCAGATAATGGTAGAAGTTGGAAAGACACGCAGCGGAATACCCTACCAATATAAATTGAATAACAAGAAGAGAGCCATAGATGATAGAGAGGGCTTGGAAAGCAATCAAGAAGAGGTAGATGATCTTCGGGCTATGGAGAAGATTGAGGAAATATTGCATGCAAAATATGAAAGGAAAACAAGAGGTCCAAGGTCAGGAACAGAAGGCAGAACTCCAATCCAAATCATTGTCAGTGTGGAACCTACAACCCCATGTGTGACTAATACACCAGAAATAAATCCAACGTTTAGACAATCAAATTTTAGTGGAAGAAAAACTTCAGTAAACACATCCAATAAAGGAGAATCAACTGGAGGAGCCAGTTCAGGAAGTAACAGTCAATTATCTACACCACACGAAGGCAATAGTTCAACACAGTTCAAAATAGCAGGACATGATCCTACGATCATATTACAATAATTTCAGGGAGAGTCATCAAAGGACCCTGAAAGCACTTATTCATCTGTGAGAATATATGGGAAGAAAAGAAGATAAAATATGAGGATACAAAACTCACGCAGTTAGCTATTACACTAAGAGGCCGCGCACTACATTGGTGCATGAGCCTAGATGTAAACAGTCCACAAGGAATACCAAAGACTATTGCAGACGTGAAAAAGCTACTGGTTAACGAATTTTAGAAGCCCAACTCAGAAGACTAGTACATGAATTAAATGATTGAAATGAGGTAGAAACCGGGTGATTCTGTTTGGGAGATTGATCAAAGGTTCAAACGACTAAAGGGTAAGTTGAAATATGCAATTACTGACATGCAACATAGGCACTTATTTGTGAACTTGTTATTACCACATTTGAAAAACCCATTAAGATAGTAGAAGTTCCAAACTTGGGAAGAGGCTCTGCAGGTAGCCTTACAACTGGAAGAGAACTAGTATCAACAAACATATCCAATGATAGAGGAGTTGAAGGAGGATTTGAAGAATCTAACATTTCAACTTAACTAGAATAAGGGTAAAGAGAAAAGAGAAGTTATTTGGTGTATCCTATGCAAGACAGAAGGACACCATAAGAACGAATGTCCAAATTTTGCGCAATACATGGCGACATGAGTGCCTAACCCATTACCAAAAGGAGGACCATGGTGTGAGATTTAAAAGACGCATGGTCATGATCCATATCAATGTCCATTGATGCAGAAAAATAAGACAGTACCAAAAAGTTCATATTGCATTTTTTGCAAATCGGTGGGTCGTGATGATAAGGATTATAGAACGATGGAGTTGATTAGGGAAAGAACTTCAGATACTTTTAGGGTGCAAGCAAAAATGATCACAGGACAAGTTGCTACTCATTTCAGCCAAGTACAACCACCATACAACAATGTGCAGTAACAATACAACAATGCGCAACAACAATACAACAATGCGCAGCCGCAGTAAAATAATGTGCAACCACAGTATAACCCCACGCAGTATAACTAGGTACCTTAGTATAATGAACCACGTAGAGATCGAGGTGGAGGATGAGGCAGAGGATGATTTGGATGAGACAAAGGACTAGTAGTGTGCCACAACTGCCAACAACTAGGAAATTATGCAAGGGATTGTCCACTCCCACCTGTGACATGTATCTATTGTCGCACAACAAACCATATGTTACAGGAAAATCCCCCTGTAGAAAAGTGGATTTCCTCTTGAACCCTAAATCTCTAATATCAAGACATAAAGGTGCTAACTTTGGTCACTGACATCCTTTTAAACCTAGCTAAGTCAATCAAATAGAGAAAAGGAAGAAGATATACCTTTTACGATGTTTGTCCTTACTCGATCCAAGTTGAACCTTGATCTCCAAGCTTTTCAACAAATCCTGCAATCCAATAATAGCAAAGACAAAACAACTTCCTATTCTACCATGATTAATTCAAAACTAGATCTATCTATAAAAGACAAGTTCATGTAGGCATACACAACCTTCAAAGAAACAGGCCAAGCACGTGTATTAATGAGAATTCGATAGCAATACTTGCAGACCTTTGATGAAGTTGCAACAGCCTCTTCCAGCTCTCCTTGTCCATCCCGTTGCTCAAATAATCCACAATCAAAATGATTATGCCTCACTGATTATCTCCCTTATGAGATCATAAGTTTGATGCCTTCCATGTCTTCCAATGCCACTTCTCATGAGATCATAAGTTTGGTATCTCTAAAACTCCATATCTATTTCACCATGAGAAGGCCTCCTTATATAAGCTTAGAGAGACCCAACCACCTTAGAGATTATTGGGATAGGTTGAGGATCCTTCTCCATCAGTTGTGGATCTTACCTACGATCCAGCCTTGACCTCAGATTCGAATCCAACCAACTCCAGAGATGAGGGGGATTTTTCCATGATTTTCCTCAACAGCCCAAGATTTCCTCAAACAACCCAGCACTCCCCCAAAATGGGGCATAGAGTGTTGCAACACTCCCCCAAATGAGGGCAAGGAACGTTGGCATTCCCTGACAGTGGGTAGGGAAGCACTACCCAAAATTTCCTCAAAAAATCCCAGTGCTCCCCCAGAAGGGTGCACAGAGTGCTGGAACGCTCCCCCAAAGAAGGTCAAGGAGCGCTGACACTCCCTGACAGTGGGTACTGAGAGTTGGCCTTCAAAATTAATTTTTAAGTGGTTTTTTTCATGGGAAAAGCTTTGTACTCTTCATCAAATTATTTCTTCTTCTTTAACCGGTCTATGAGGGTGTCTTCAAGTGTTCCTTGTGATGTCGTTCGAGACACGACATGGGCAAGATGATTGTATGATGTCTGCGACACTTGCGACACTTGTGTCCAAAATGCGACACTTGTAATGATGACAATAAGTCATCATTGAAGTGAGTAATTTTGATGTGTAACAAATTGACCCCCAAAGTGCGAAGTTAGAAGACGGAAACTGATGACTGAAGTACTTTGTAGAATTTTTCGAGAAAGGGTATGGATGCGGAAAACCTAGTAGAAGCTGCACACAACCATCAAACACATATTATGACATGTTTCAAACCCAAGGCAGACATACCTATGCTTGTGTGATAAAGACTTGCAAGGTATGGCCACCATAAGATACACTGCGGATCCATAATTATATTAATAAGGAGTATAGCCACCAAAGATACAATGTGGATCTATACTTCCATGACATGAACTGATCGTAGCCACGAAAAATACACAGTGGATCTACGAAACGACAAGACATAGCCACGGACCAATACAAAGTGGATCTATGTAACAGTATATGATTCAATATTCAAGAGAAACTCTATCGCAACCTGGGTAAAGTACATATCAGAGTGATCACTGAACCTACGGTCTTCCTACCGATCCCGATGTAGTATGAATCTAACCATGCAAATATATGTCCTGATGTTGAACATGGCAGAAACCACTTGATTGTCGATCAATGAGGTAAACCGTTAACAAGTGCGAGGGAAATCAACATTGGTGTAAATGATTCCCAAGGTACCCTAGTACATTCTAGAAAATGTGAATAGATGAGTTGAAGTTGAACATCTGTGGAATCATCCAATCAGGGGTCAATGATGTAAACCCGTTGTCGAAAGCAAGGAGGCCTGTCATTGAGGCATGAAGGTCCCAAGGTACTAATTGGTTTCTAAGTCTAGTTCCCAAATAATGTGTTGAAGTCAACAGGAATAGACTCGTCGTGGGAGGACCTTGATGTATCCCCCATCAATGACATGAAACTGACACAGATATGTAAATTGGTAGATCAAATGAACATGGACTGACACGGGTATTGAAACAGGATATTTGTGATGGTTGACTCTCGAGGCAGATACTTTCCTTGAACACTTAGGCACAACAACAGAAACATGACATGGAACAAAACATGATGATGCAATGGACACAGTGAATTTCGTCGGGTGACCCAAAGGAGTAAAGAAACTCAGAGGATTGGTTCAGTGCAGGGGTTCAGCGGATTAAAATGTATGCAAAGACAAAGTGTCTTGTTCAACGGCAACCGTAAGAGTGACCTGTAATGTTCCCAAAACTGCTTAGCTTGCTTCCTTCACTTTTTTCAACCATCCAGATAGACAAGTACCTCTTTTTAATTTAATGAGATTGAGGAGGATAACACATGCTCGATATAAATCACCTTCGGTAAGTTCCTCTTCCTTTGTTTAACGAACTGGAAGAAGTAAGGGTACGGTCTCATACGGTCCTTTCGATGTATATTTTTAATGAGTCCAGAAAAGGTAAACTCGGTGATTTTTCATGTTTAGAGAGTCTGAAAAGAACTTAAAGTCGACTCCAGTGTTGTCCTTTTTCGTAATATTAGTCTCACGAGGCTGAAAAAGAGATAAATTATCACTCGAAATACACCCTTTCAAACCTTTTAACGAGTGGGAAAGGAAGCAAGATCACTAGGAAATCTTTTCATGTTTAGAGAGTCTGAAAAGAGCTTAAAGACAACTCCAGGGGGTTCCTTTTTCGTATAACCTTTACGAGTCTGAAAAAGTGATAAAAGTCTACTCGATTACATTCTCATGTATTTTCGAGCATGAGAAAGAACAAAAACTAAGCTCGGTATTGGTTTCATTTTTACACAAGCTTGAAACAAAATTAAACTATGCTTGTAAATTCCCAACGTAATTTCCAAAGGTTGGGATACCCATGGATGGTAGGTACTATGCCCCCAGCTTGAAAAT
>SNQJ01S0028334.1:35676-96703 GCA_010110895.2 Picea sitchensis
GCTTCTCTTAATAGACATATTTAGTATAAATAAGGGTCGAGGGTATGAAAACCCTAGCTTGGAGATTATTGTAACAGAGCACTGCTCGACTGGAGGTTTCCCCCTCAAAGAGGCCTGTGAACATTGCTTTCTGAATCAAAGTGTTTTTCTATTTCTATTTCGTATATCATTTCTGTGTATTGTGAAGATTATGCTGGATATTTTACTGTTATTCTGCCATTTCTAGCATTTTATTTCTGTTCTGCATATTTTATATATCTGGTATCTTGCACATTCTATGTCGGGAACATATCGTGACCGTCATATTTCCTAAATACAAATGCATACTAATGGATACTAAAGAAACAAAGTAATAAACACACTTTTACCTAATGACGTATTAGAACAAGTAGATCTTAACTAACTCCTAAGTGTCTAAATATCCTAACAAAAGGCATAAAATTTTGGAAGAAGTGTTGGGAAGAAGTCATTTGGAAACAAGAAACTCTAAAAATCCCTAAATTAAATACTTGTCACAAATTTCACTCTAGAAAGGTGAGACAACTTTACTTTTCGCAATCTGCATCACTACAAGGTGTGACAATGTCTCCTTTTGCTCATATTTAAGGGTGCAACAAAATTTCGTATGTGGGAAAAGAAGAATATATCAAAGCTTCTATATGAGAAGATTCCATGATGTTTTTTTACCGATCGGTGTGGATCTCACCCACCTCTCCTGATTTGGTGAGATCCTAACCTCTCATCCGAACCTCCTCATTGTTGGAGAAATTTCTAATTTTGGCACACTAGTTCAATGGGAGTTAACTAACTAGTTCTATTTTAGACTTTCTAATTTTATACCATCACTATTATGCATGAATTCCTAATTATAAGATTCCATTTCCTATATGAGTGAATATCACTCATTCATTGATAAGATCATAATATACATTGATTCTCATTCTTCATATTGTATCTCTCTTCCTTTTATTGATAAGCTTTGTTTGTGTATGTTTTAAATAGGTCTCATGTGCAGGTTTCCATGAAAAACTGACATGGTATCAAAGCCAAGATGCTTGGAGCAACCCAGACAAGCCAAAGAAGAGAAAAAGAGGATTTCAGTAAAATTAGTTTTCGCCATCATCACGACCTATCCCTATCAAAAGGTGTGACGATTGGAATCATCGCAGCCTATACACATCCAAGGTGCAACGTCATCGCACGATATTTTTCATTCATGGTGCGACAATTCAATTTTTCACAATTGTTGCACTGTGTCCCTCACTAGGTTGCGATGATTCAACATCGTCACACATTTTCCTTCTCTAGGGTGCAACAATTCAACAACCCTCCATAAAATTGCTTTTCTGTAGTAAAATAGCCATATCTCTAAATCCGTGATATGGGTCGCGCTAAAATTTCGAACAGAGAAGACATATAACATAGGGATGATCATGCTCACCAAAAATATCCAAAACCCACATATTATTTTAAGAGTATAGTTTTTTTTATCATATCTATAGTTTGCATACCACCGTCTCATATCTCAGAATCCATGATCTCGGTTTTCAGGATCTTTTCAGTATCAATAGTAGGGATGGAGACGATGCAACTTATTCAATCAAGTCTAGTGATAATAATCACACTATACAAATATTTTGAATGGAATCCGAAGGCCGCATTCCAACTCAAAATAAAATGACTGTATAATTTGACGATGGCGACATAAACATAACCTACATCAATGCTTGAGAAGAACAGATGGGAAAGCCGTAAGGATGAGACCATGGGACTAATTCTTGAGTTAATATCGAATGATTTATGGTTTCATGTTTCCACATGCAAGACTCCAAACGATATCTCGACCACCTTGGAAGGACTCTTTGGAAAGCAGGATGATATGCGAGGTCATATGCTTGAGGTAGAGTTGAATACCTTAGACCCTAAAAGTTTTGATAACAGACAAGATTTTTTTACTAAATTTAAATCTTTGCTATTGAGCTTGGGAGAATTTGGTATTGAAAAGTCTACACTAGAGAAACATATTATTCTAACAATATTGGACAAGCTAGGACTACAATACGCTGTATATGTCTCCAATTTCCATTGTGACTGATGTATTTTTGGAAGAAATTGGAAAATGCCTACGATGGCTCAAAATATTGAGTCTCTCACACAAGAGTAGACAAAACGCATACAGATGGGACTCATCAAGGATCCCAAAGCACATGCACTCACCATGCATGATGAAAAATGATCATCCAAATAGAATGGGAAGGAGAAACTGAATGAGAAGGAGGGATATTCCAAACCATTTAACGATTCTTCAAGTTACAAAGACTCTTCAGATTCCAATAAGAAGAAGGGAAATAATTTCACATACTGCAATAAATTGAATCATGAAGAATCCATATGCATGAAGAAACAGATCAATATTATGGCATAGGCATTTCAACAAAACAACCTTGGAAACTTCATTCTAGAGGAAGTCAAAAATAAGAAAGAACAAGATCATGCTCCTAAGAAAGGTAATCATAATGCCCTAGTTGCAATTAATTCCTCATCTGATTCATGGATTATAGATTCGGGTGCATCCCATCATATGACAGTGAAAGAGGAATTTTTCTCTTCTTTGATTCCATGCTCAAGACCCCCTATTCTCATGGGGAAGGATACTCTATTAAGAACCTGAATAGATCTACAAATATAATCACCACAAATACTAAATACACAATAGATCCACAAAGAAAGATAGAAGAAACTACACTTTATTATAAGAAAACCCTTAAGGTAGGGCAACACCGTACAATGGATCCTATTATGGAAGGGATCCTCTCATGTTCGCTTGCCTCTTTGAGGGGGCATCCTCCTATTGAGCTACCTCTCTAAATGCAATATTTCTCTTCATGTCCCATTACATTGCTTGAACCCCTTTATATAGTGCTACCATCACCTAAGAACATTCTAGAGGAGGAATATTCTAGAAGTAGAACCTTCTAAGAAGTCCTCTTACAATTATTATATCTAACTACCCATTTATTATATCCAACTACCATAGTGGGCCTTATTTAATAATATAGTGGACCTAGTCCACCTTACATTGAATGGTCTCCACTATTATCACTATGGGCCCTCTGGGCCTCCCCATTACCTCTCTACCTCCCTTACATTCCATCCCCCTTATGAAAGCGTTGTCCTCAATGCTTGATGCAAAACCATATACCAGGGTCCCATGGATAATTGTGAACCATAATGTTGAAGAAGACTAGAGAACCAAGGTCCTATGTAGAAAGAAAAACCACCATGCTGAATTAGTCCAACCGCCATTGTAATCTCGGGTCCCATGTCCAAGTACTCATGTGAACTCTCCATGGAAGATTTTGGAACCCAATAACCAACTCAAAATGATGCTCCAAATACTAAAACCTGTCATGTGGATCCAAATAAGAAGATCCATCCAAATAGTGGAAAAGGGTCGTAGTAGAATTTGGAAGGAATAATACCACTGTAGAATATGCAGGATGGACACTGGTAATAATCACTGGCTCCAGATTTATCACATTGATGCTCTCTACAGAAGGCGGATTATAGTCATCAAATAAAATATGAAAGTGGTTGTCATCCAAGAAATGACAACTATCCATATACCAATCATCACAATCGGCCTCAAAATCATACCAAGAATATATTTCTTGAGTATATTCATCCCTGATGTCTTCCATAAGAAATCTCTCCTGCATGTTATCCAATGAATCTTGAATACTATGAAAACTATCATTGATGCCATTTCCAAAGGCATTCAATTTGTCATTCAATGTGTCATACAATTGGGATTTGAATGCTTAAAGAATTTCTTTGAGGGTTTGAGAGGAAATATCCATCTGAGCACCCTATGAAGTCTTCGGTCCTACAACCATCATGAAAAAACCCAAAAAATAGAACAATAAATTATGACATAAAATCACGGCTTTTTCTGGAAAAACCCTAAAAGACTGTTGAATTTAAAATGCTCATAACTTCACTTCCCGGACTCTGTTTCAGCCGATTGTTTTTTTGAAATTGAGTGAAAATGTGAGAGGAACTTAGATATGTAATTTTTGGGGGAAAATTAGGCCTCCAGAGGCTACATAAATAAAAAACAATCGCACCACTGTCCGCGGAAAAAACCCTAAAAAATTGCATATTTGAAAACTTCATTATCTTTACTTCCCAGACTCCGTTTCAGACAATTTGTTTTTTAAAATTGGGTGTTTTTATGAGATGAACTCATATATACAACCCGTTTCTACAAATGTTTCACAGAAATATACCAAAACTTATGGAATGTCACGACCCTCTTTTTTCTTCTCTGAATTTTTTTTTGCAAAAATAAAAAATATTTGCCCACAATGTATGCCAAGGAAAGTGATCTGATACCACTTGTTAAGAACCTGACTAGATATACAAATATAATCACCACAAATATTGAATACACAATAGATCCACAAAGCAAGATATAAGAAACTACACTTTATTATAAGAAAACCCTTGAGGTAGGGAAACACCGTACAATGGATGCTATTATGGAAGGGATCCTCTCCTGTTCACTTGACTCTTCGAGGGGGAATCCTCCTATTGAGCTACCTCTCTAAATAAAATAATTCTCTTCATGTCCCATTACATTGCTTGAACCCCTTTATATAGTGCTACCATCACCTAAGAACATTCTAGAGGAGGAATATTCTAGAAGTAGAACCTTCTAAGAAGTCCTCTTACATTTATTATATCTAACAACCCATTTATTATATCCAACTACCATAGTGGGCCTTATTTAATAATATAGTGGACCTAGTCCACCTTACATTGAATAGAATCCACTATTATCACTATGGGCCCTTTGGGCCTCCCCACTACCTCTCTACCTACCTTACATACTCCAGTAGTAGTAGCAGGAGAAGGTTGAGTGGAACTCCATAATGGTAGTTTTGAGAATGTTTTACATGTTCCAAATATTTCTATGAATCTACTCTCATTTTATCAGATCACTCAGAAAGGTAAAAAGGTTGAATTTACATCATATTCAGTTTCAGTAATTGACATGCATGATGATTCCATCATTGCAATTTGTGAGGTGGATCAAAATTCAAGGTTGTATAAATTCACTAAGTTTTCTGACGATGACTCTTTTTTTCTACTTACACATAAGGAGAGTACTAATCCGGATTATTTTCGGCATGAAATGAGAGCGAAGATATAATAAAGAAATGCACATATATATCACATATATTCAATAATATAACAAAAATGTATCACAGGTGAAACCATAAACACAAATATATAGTAATACATGATTTATATTAATGAAATAAATGTACAGAGACTGTGAAAATAGAGAGTGAAAGACTCACTAGAATGGTGGCAGCTTATCTCTGAGGAGAAATGTGACGGCTACTTGCATTCGTAAGAAGATGATTACAATGAGGATATGAAGGAATTTTTACAATAAATAGGAATGCCAAAAACCATATACATCCAAAAACCTAACCCTAGGAGATGAAGCGCCAAAAGTCATGTGGGCCCCGTTTGGGTAAGTTAGTACATCAACTTCCCGGGGTCGTAATTTTTGCATACGATCTCTATTTTAGGCGCATGATATCCTATTGGAAAGGTATCGTCGAGGATATTAATTTTGGAGACAATATCAATGGAACTTCCATAATTCTCCCCATTTTCCCAAAAACATTGTTTATGGCCTCAAAATGGCCCCAAAAGTTAAAAACTGCTAAAAATAGTAAATTACAAAAATTGCCAAAAAACAGTTTTGAGCCAATTGGAAAAGGTGGGTGGCCATCGATATCCACTTGGATCAATCATCCCTCCTTAGGAAGCAATGGTCTCCATTGCATTGAGTGCTCAGGGGAGAGAAAAAAACATTTGTTGAATTTGAATCTTGGTGAGTTGCTTGCCTTGCTGGGGACGTCGCCCTGCTCAGTTTGTTGAAGTCTGTCATGAAACTGTTGAGGTTGAGTCTATTCAACAAGTTGAGCTACACGAGAGGATAGTGTGTAGAAGTAATCTTTTCACTTTTCTGAAACCTTGTTGACCTGCTTCTGTTGGATAGAAGGTGCTTGGGGTGAGGCTATAGTGGTTGCAGTGTCCTTTTGTTCCCCTTTTGAACAGATTGTGAAGAAGCTAAATTTTGCAGTATGAGATACTACCTTGTAGTACTGTTTAGGTGGAACAATAGGTCAGAACTACCTCCGGTATTATGTAGATATGACCCCCTAGAGAAACAATAAAAATACAAGGTTGAGACTCATAAACAACATGGTGTCTCCACATATATCGCTATCCTAAGAGAACATCACAAACATCCAGTGGGGAAACATCAAATAATACCTCATCCTTGAAGGGATGGATGTCATATGACAATCAAAACTGCTATATGACACAAAGATCTTGTCCTTGGTGAAGGCACCCAATGTTGTATGGGTGCGGGTGTGGTGTTGTCAACAATCCCAACTGTGTGACGACCTCTGCTAAGATGAGGTTCTTTTGGCTTCCGCTATCAACAATAAAATGTAGCAGGGCCCTCTTCACCCACATATGTGAATGAAAAAGGTTCTCCCCCTCTTTAGGATTTGTTGGTTCTTCTGGTTGAATTGTTGCATTCATGACGATATTACTGGGGTATGCGTCAATGATTTGTCCTTTACCAGTATTTTTCAAAATCAGATTTTGAATCAGGGTTGGACTCCTTGTCTTTGATATTGGCCACCAATTACTATTTTGAGTGACATTCGTTAGTGTTGTGCTAGGGGATTTTGTGTAAATCACACCATTTTCCAGTGTCCTTCTTTGTCTTCCCGTGACCCTTCTTTTCTTGTGGCTTGGACTTGTTTTCGGGAGACTGTTTGTTACGATCGTCTTTGTCATACTTTGGTTGTTGAGGATTTGCAGACCTGAACTTCCGTTTGTTCAGGTGCTTAAATTTCTTCTCGATTTTAACATCATATCGATAAGCAACACCGAGTGATGAGATATCCAAAAAATCCATTTAAGTTTGGATGTATCTGTGTAGAGCCCCACGGTATTTCAGAACCAAATGTCGTTCAGAGTCTTTGATACCCAGCTTGGTGCGCAAGGTGTGGAAGTTATTGGTGAAATCTGGAACTGCTTGGCCCCTCTCTTGTCACAGTGTGGTCCACCTCATGTATTGGTCCTCATAGTTTCCAACAAGGTAATATTGTTCCTTTACTGCATGCAAAAACAATCCCAAGTGGGTTCGGCCCCATATACTCCAGAATCCTCTGTGGAAATTTACTCCCAATAATTTTCCCACCAATGTTTGACATGTGGGAGAACCTTAAGGAGCACGAAGATGATCTTTTATCTATCGGAAAAATTGTGAACAAAGAAATAACCTTCTAACATATTTAACCATTTATCTAGCGCATCCGCATCTATTTGACCTTCAAATATAAGAATATCAAAATTGACATGTACCTTAAAAGGCGAGGTGCCTCCAAAGTGGTCGCTTGATGAAGATGCGCCTGATGCTATTGACAGGCATTGAAGGATGTGGGAAAAATTCTCCATCATTTCATCCCTCTGTCATGTGAGAGCTTTCTCAAGCAAAAAATTGATAGAATTGTTTGCTCTATCGTTTTTCTTTTCTTCCGCCATTGAGGGTTTCTTGGGTGTGCGAAAGCGATTGTCCTCAAGAGAGACCAGCTTGAGACCCAACTTGCTATACTTGGACCTTGTCGAGGACATGCACTGAAAAATGATCAAGAACAACCTACTCTGATACCACTGATATGTTGGCGAGTTCTTGAATTCTCTATTTGGTATGTTGTTGATGTTGTTATTGATGTCAACTAAAGTCTAAATATTTAAGGAGATGTTGTATCTTACAGTAAAATGATCCACCATCTCTCACAAGGTTATGTGATATTAATCACCATTTGACAGAGCCAAGGTTAATTCTGTTTGAATGCAGGAAAGAAGTAACAAGACCTGTTGGATCATAGAGTTCTATACTGTAGGATCACTCAGCTCAGGAATCGTGAAATGAAAGTTCACAGTTCAGACTTCGGAGCAAGGAGGAGAGCTAACACGCGATTACCAAAATGTGAAGTCCCAAAGAAGATCCAGACCATTGGATCGAGGAAAGTCATGGGCCGTCAATCGGACAAGAACGAAGAATCAGGAATTGGGAAACGAAAGTTCAGAATTCAGACTTTAGAGAAGGGAGGAGAGATAACACGCGAGTTCACGAAACGCTAAGTCCTGAAGAATATCTGGACCATTGGATCGAGGAAAGTCATGGGCCATCAATGGGATGAGAGGGGAGAGTTTAGAATTAGTAAACAAAATAAAGGAAGTTCTTAATTCTGACATCATGAAGTGTGAAGGAATTTGTTGGCACAAGGTGCAGACCTAGGGTTCAATGATCAAGAGTGCACCAACAAACCCCTAACTATCGACCCTTTCAGCAACACCTGTGAAGTAGATGAAGTCTCACCCAAGGTAGGGATAGGGGTGGTTGCAATACTTAGGTGTCTGCAACCTTAGTTGGGACACAGATATGTGATTATCTTTCTTACAACGCACTTAGCATTAGTTATTCCTTAACATACATTCATTAATACACTTCATAGAAAGCACAGAGCACCGTAGTAATTACTCAAATCTAGCACTTAGAAATGATAAACAGGTTATACTTAATAGATTAAGCACTAAGCACCTTATGTATCATATATATCATGCATTCATATATCATAGGCACAAAGCATCAATAGATCTATCTAAACATATCAGATCACTTAGCAAGAGAGAGACAAACACATCAACACAATACACAAAGTTACCGTGGTTCACCCCCAACCTGGGGCTACATCCACAAAGTCTTATTTTGTTATTATCTTCGGTAAACCAAGTTACAACTCAAAGACTTCAAGATCCTACCCTGCCTAGGACAAGATATCTACGCAACTCGCTAGATCATGTTTCCCCAGGTAGATCCAAGCACTAAGTCCTCCCCTGACCTGTGCACTTAGCACTTACAATACTTATAGTAGGCACAAATCTCTTGCAGTCACACCGACATCTGATCACATAGATCTACTTTATGCACTAAGACATTCACTTTACATCACACACCCCCATTTTCATACGCATCTCCTACCCTTCAATTTATACATACAAAAGGCCTAAATAAGGGTCAATATCCCTTTCCCATTACAATATTCCCCAAAAGCCCAAAAAGCCCAAAACAGAGGTGAAGATCCCGTGATATCCTCTTCTCCATGCGCTCCTTCTCTGAATGGATGTTGGAGTACCGAAAATGGTCAAATATGACCAAGTATTCCTCAAACTTGGTCAAGGGCCAACAGGCCCCCAACACTCACCTCTAACTCGTCCCAAGTCACTCGGGTCTGACTAGTTCCTCTTCAAACACCTCGATATTGGCTCGAGCTTCTTTGACCTGCTGCTCTATGATTTCCTCCTACTCGACGAACTCCTGGATGAGTGTGCTATTGACTGGTCCTTATAGGCACTGCTCTACTGTAATCACGACCTGTTGTAGCTTTGTCCCTTGGTTCTCAATCTCTAAAAATAGTTGACATGCCTTATCCTGCAAAGGTTGAAGTTGCTGCGTCACTTCCACGACCTTGCTTTGGATCATGTGGATCTACTGCTATGTGACACGTTTCTCATGGGATCGCTTCATTTTCTCTATAGTTGATAGGGATTTCAACTACATTTGAAGTCTATATGCATGCTGCTTTGCTTCCTGGAGCTGCGACTCTAGTTTATGTAATTATGGGTACTTGTTCAAGTTCTCATGTATATGCACACTTCTGGTACTTAGTTGTTTGCATTCTTCAGTGAGTTCTTTAATCCTTTCTACTATACCCCGGGCAGTTATTTCTCGTTGGTCGCACTCTTCTTGTGGGGTACTTGGGATGATCTAAAGCTCTAAGTCCATGACTCTTTGTTGCAGTTTCTGAATAACTTCAGCAAGCTTCATCACTTGACAGTCTAAGGATTCTTAGGCCTTTTTTTCTAAGCCAGCCACAAAGTGAAATTCTCTATTGATAACTTCTTCGATTCCAATGTGCTTCGTGAGAAGCTGCTCCTTCTCCTTTTGGATTTTTTCTCCGTCTCTATCAAATTTCTCATGGATGGCCTCCTTCTCTTGCTGTACAACTCGACGTTGCTCTATGATTTCCTCTCGTTCTTTCTTTAGGGCTGGGGTGGCCTGTGTTGTTACTTCTTTCGCTTTCCGAAGGCGTACTTCGACTATGTTGGAAATCCTACAGAGTTGAATTGATTCATCTCTTGCTTCTGTTGTTCCTTCTGGCATGGGTGCAGTGGAGACTGCGCGGTTAGACTGAAGTGATCGCTGCACTCCTTGGAGATCAGCTTCAATTATGTCATACATTGTCTATTGCTTGGCCTCCTGATTTTTTGTAATTTCTTCTATGGCTTCATTCAAAGTTGCGAGGAGAAATCTGAAGTCATCAGGGTTGAGCATGGTCTTCATCTTGGTCACGGTCACTTTTTCTTTCTTCTTAGAGGAAGACTTCGAAGGTGACCCTTTTCTCTTCTTTGGAACTTCGACTTCTTCTTCTAGTTATTGTTCAACTTCCTCTAGGTCGTCGTTGTTACCTTCTTGATCGGGTGTGATGGAAGTTGTCTTTACAGAGTAGCTATATACATCCTGAACCTCTTCAAGCTTCTTTGTTTCCTTTGTCTTCTTTGTTTTCTTCATCTTACTGGGCCCAAGTGTGTCCTGCACATCTTCTAGGCTATCAATATCTGAAATGTCCACTGGATCTGCTGGAACAAGGAGGTCCACTGACAATTCCTTGTTGATTTCTTCTAGGTCTTTTTCGGTCAACTTATAATAGGAATGAAGTTGTTATTGGTGTTCATCAGCGCGTGGAGTTAGGTATATAAAGTAGTAGTTCGTGCTAAACTTTATCAAATTCCAAAACCTTTGTAAAGTGTTCGGGGTTATGTGAGGTTCACACCCTATGGTTGCTTTCAGTTGGTTATAGTATCTGTGAAAAATGGAATTTGATTTCTACTGCTTGCTCATGTTCGTCGAGTACCAAAAGGTACTAAACTTCGTAGCTAATGGTTCAAATGGGTCAAGGTAGGGGAAGGTTATGCCTTCTGGAAGCTCCCATGCAGCAAAGGCGATCAATATTAGCAGCCAACTAAAGTGGAATTCATGCCCCTATTCCTGGGCTTCTCTACAGTCAATTTCTAGCTGATTTACCAAATATTTTTCCCAATTCATTTGTAGTCCCTCCGCGCACTTCCCTGTGAGGTCAACTACAAATATGGATACTTGTGTAGGTCTATTCTTACATACCATCTTCCCTGCTATCAGCTGACATGAGAGGTGCACTGTGCCACTCTCGATAGAGGCTACCTTGTAACCTTGTGTGCCTTTTTCAACATTTCAATAAGCCTCTTTAATATTTTGTGAAAGAGCACGGTCTGTGGTCTTTCCAGGGTAGTACTCATGGGGATCAGGGCCTTGCATACTAAGCCCAGTCATCCTATTGATCAGTTTTGTATCAACAATTATGCGAAGGCTTAACCACAGGTATCCTCTGTGGTAACTTGCTAGCAACAATTTAACACAAGTAGTCACCTCCTGATGTCTGCCGAAGTGCAGTATTTTCATAACATTGAGCAGAGTAGACTGCGCAAGGTTCATCGTCCATTGCTGAGGAATGATCTTCGAGTTCCGGCCCTTAGTCCTAGTTAATTACTTAGATGGTGCGAGCATGTTGTAGGATTTACGATCTCCCAGGTTGAAGTCACAAAACTTCAACGCCGTAACCTTGTCTTGATCTGCGTGGTATGTGCAAACTCCTTTTGGTAGATATGCAAGGACTAGGGTGTATTCAAAGTCTCTAGGGACACTGTGCCTATTAATCTCACCACTTAGAGAGGGAATGTAAGCTGGTAGGATGGTTGGCACTAACTTCATGTTGGTTGTGTCGTCCCTATGCTTAGTTCTCAACTATGCCTCGACTTGAGATGTTCCAGCTCGAGTAGTTGATGGGGAGGCTGTCACACCTCTTGACGATGAGGCTTGGACTCCAGTGGACATCCCTCTTTCCGACATGACTCTTTCTGTCCTTAGGATAGCAAGTAATTCTCTCACCGATTCTTCTGCTACGCTAAGCTTGTCAGACATGTAATCTCAGGATAACTGTCTTGGGTTGTCAATGGACTATCGGTACCATAATCAGATAGAGAATAAAACTAGAGTAATCACTATTTCATAATGCGGGTATTATGTAAGCTCAAGTTCTCAATTGGAAAAAGTGTCTTCTGGGCATGGCATGACAGAATAAGTAAGTAACTCTGCAACTGACTTCTTGCAACGGATATGAATATTTTATTAACTTTGTTATATCCGTTCTGGTGCTATCTAATGGTCTAGTGGTAACCCATAACTTCTTTTCAATCCGTTCAGAGTGGCGGTCGAATGGGTATATCGGTTCCAATGACTATATTACTTCGTCATGGTGAAGTAATCTATGTTGTTGTCCTGATATCTCAACGAAGCTTTAATTCTACAATTCTTCTTGCTGCGGAGTGTCCTCTAGAACCTCTTGTAACCTTACAGTATTATCCCTTTTATTTCTTAAATTCCTATCCTTCTTCCCAATGAGCCTCGTCTCAGTAATGCTTTTATGATTTTGATGTTTATCTTCTGTGGTCTTAGTTACTTCGTGCTGTGGAAAATCTTTCCTAGGGTTCCTTGATAATACTTCTTTTGTATCAAAAATAGGTAGCTCGATCTTCTGTGGATCCTCAAGTGTTCTCTTAGCTTCGACACATAAGGTACTAATATTATAATATCTACGATATGCTCTTCTGTTCTTCAATCAAGTGCATGATCCTTCTAGTCATAACGTCTTTTAACTCTTGCTTCTTCTATTCCAAATATTTTTCTTCTTCTCTTCATCTGGCCTGTTCTCTATCAATCCAAGGTTTTCCTATGAGCATGGTAAATAGGGCGGTGTCTTCAAAAAATTTAATGATCTCAAAGTCTTCCTCTGTTGAAGTTCCATTGACAGTCATAGGTATCTGGGAGAGCCTTCCACATAGGGTTACTAACTTTCCTCTAAAAAAACTTGTTTCTCCTAAGAAAGGAATCACGACAGGCTTTCCTATATCCTCCCAAGTTCTTTCTAGCATAATGTTCACTTGTTCTTCTTCATCAAGAGTACAGACAATGTCAAAGTCCCCTATTCTTTCTTCGATTTTCTCCTTTTCTTTGAAGATCTCTGATAGCCTAACATGTCGGTGGTCATTCAAGGTATCTTTCATCTGTAGCAATATCTTTTCTGATTCTTTCTGGGTTTCTGCTATAATCTTGGTCTCTTGATCTCCCTTCAGGTTGGCTTGTTCCATATTCATCTTCTCAATCCTAGCAATCATTCTAGGGAAATCCAATACTTGATGGTTCATATCCTTACAACAGAGGAGACTAAGTCTTCTCCCAAGGCATTCCTTAGCAAGATGTTCCGGTCTTCTGCAACTATAACAGAGGGTTAATCCTCTTTTTCGTTTAGATGTTCCCCAACTCCTTCTATATTGTGCACCAGGATCATGGTGACTAGCTTGCAAAAAACTCTTTCTAGGATCCTGCATCCACTTGTTAGTCCAGACATTCTTTCGATGCATAGGTATAACATATCTATCACTATACTTATCAGATCTATTCATATCAAAATTTATTTTATCTATAAGACATAATCTATCAAACATACCTAGATCCATGCTTTAGAAACAAAAAATTTCACTTATCTTAATTCTACATAGCACAAAGCTTCCAAATCTAAAAACTTTTAACTTTCTTACTGTTATCAGGGCACATAGCTTACATATCTTACCTCTTTTCTGTAGATCTGACCTTTTTCTTCGCAGATCTGACTTCTTTTCCTACAGATATAACATTTTCCCTTCATATCTGACTTCTTTTCTTCATATCTGACCTCTCTTTCTTTAGATATGACCTATCTTTCTTGGTACAAAGCTTCACAAGTCAAACATAACACTACACACTAGGGCAATAGATCTACGCACATAGATTATTTTTCACAAAGCTTCTTCTTCTTCATTTCCCAGCAATCACAGTTTCAGGTCCTGACAAAGGAACCATTTGTTGGCACAAGGGGCAGAACCAGGGTTCAACGCTCAAGAGTGCACCAACAAATCCCTAACTACTGACCCTTTCGGAAACACCTGCAAAGCAGATGAAGTCTCTCCTGAGGTAGAGGTAGGAGTGGTTGCAAGACTTAGGTGTCTGCAACCTTAGCTGGGACACAGATCTGTGATTATGTTGCTTACAACACACTTAGCATCAGTTATTCCTTACCATACATTCATTAATACACTTCGCAGAAAGCATAGAGCACCACAGTAATTACTCAAATCTAACACTTAGCAATGATAGACAGGTTATACTTAATAGATTAAACACTTAGCATCTTATGTATTATATCTAGCATGCATTCATATCTCATAAGCACAAAGCATCAATAGATCTATCTAAACATATCAGATCACTTAGCAAGAGAGAGACAAACACATCAACACAATACACAGAGTTATTGTGGTTCATCTCCACCCTGGGGATACATCCGCAAAGTCTTGTTCTGTTATTATCTTTGGTAAACCAAGTTACAACACAAATCCTTCAAGATCCTACCTTGCCTAGGACAAGAGATCTGTGCATCTTGCTAGATCCTCTTTCCCCAGGTAGATCTAAGCACTAAGTCCTTCCTTGACCTGTGCACTCAACACTTATAATACTTACAGTAGGCACAGAGCTCTTACAGTCACACAAACATCTGATCACATAGATCTACTTTATGCACTAAGCCATTCATTTTACATCACACACCCCCCTTTTCATATGCATCTCCTACCCTTATATTTATACATACAAAAGGCCTAAATAAGGGCTGATATCCCTTTCCCATTACAATATTCCCAAAAAGCCCAAAAATCCCAAAAAGGGGCTGAGATCCCATGATCTCCTCTTCGCCATGCGCTCCTTCTCCGACTATATGTTAGAGTACTGAAAATGGTCAAATATGACCAATTATTCCTCAAAATTGGTCAAGGGCCAATAGAATATTGGTCGTGCATTGAGGCAAGACACGTGGCGATATATCAACATTGCGTTGATTCACAAATCAGGAAATCAGAGATAGGTGAAGCAAAAACTTGCAAAGTCCGAGTTCATGGAGGTGATCAAAGTTTTTGATCGAGGAATGTTGTGGATTGTTGATATGACACGACGAATTTCATATTTTGGGAGTTCATACCTTGAAGAAAGGAAGTTATCTAACTTCCAACATCACGCGTTTTGAAGTCTCGAAGTGAAAAGAGGATATCTAGACTGTCGGATCACTAAGGGTCATGGACTATTGATCTGACACGACCTTCTTCGAATATTGGGAGTGGGGAGAGTTAGGGTGACTCACAAAAAAAATCCCAAAGTGAGAAGTCATGTAGTGCCTTCTTGGTTGGTGAGTGATCACAGCCAATTGTCACATGGATAAGAAACGTTGCATCCAGTGCTTGTTTGCACAGGTAAAGTTTGTGAGAACTTGTGGATCAAAAAGTCTCTCCATGCTTAATCCAATGGTGCTGATTAAATTGACCATCTGATCGAAGGGTTACTTTTTCACTTCATGATTTATTGATCAGTTACGATTTAGTTAGGGGAATTGAGTCATTTGTACTTGTGCATTGACGATTCGGTTTCTTGGATATTTTGAGATTCGAAGGGTAACGAATCATCATGGAAAAGAATAAAAAAAAATGTCGTGACAGTGTTGGGTTTCTTTTCTTTCTTGGGAAAAGGATTTGAACTGTAAGAGATGAAAATATGAGCTTGAACAGTGTGAGAATATATACAGATATGAAGAACAGAAGCTGTATAGAGCATAAATGGTGAAAAGAGTAGAATGTACAAGAACCTAAGAGCATGCAAAGAATAGAGAAAGAGAAGATGGAAAGAGACAACAAGTGGAGCCAAGCATGAACAAAGAGAAACATAACAAAATTGAACAACAAAGAAGAAATGGTAAGCATTGACACATATGTATTGTTGTAGGCTATTATTCAAGCAAATATTTATATATCAGGGTGGTAGGGTGGTGCTAGGGAGGATGGTTGTCCTTGGAGTTTCAAGTGGGTGCTTGAACACAAGGAGTAGTAGCTTCCATCTGGTTGCAGCCAGAAGAATTAGGGTGATAGGGTGTAAGGGAGAACCATTGTTCTATGTTATACAGGTTGGTGCTTGTGTGACTGGAAGTTGGAGCTCCCATCCAGTTGGTCCTGGAACACTCAAGGAGTTTGTGCTTCCTTCTAGTGGGTGCTAGAGAAACCAAAGAGTTGGTGCTCTCAGCAAGTTGCAGCCTATAAAATAGAGGTGGTAGCCTCATTTTGAGTTGGTGCTCAAAGATAGATGATGTACAAAATATAAAAGACTGCCTATCATTATAAGAAGAAGAGGTTTTCTCCCTTTATGGGTTTCCTCAAGAATATTTGTCTCTGTGTATATCATATGTGTGATTGATGTTTATTATTTTTTGTTATTCATGTCTTGCATAATCTTGATTATCACTTGGATAATATTAATAATATTTTAATAGGCATAAAATTGTTTAAGCACAGTAACAACTAAGTCACCCCCCCTCTCAGTTGTCTTAGTAATTTCAACAATTGGTATCAGAGCAGGTTCCTTTTATTTAAAAGTAGATCAGTAAGCTTAAACATGACAAGTCATGAATGAACTTCAACCAATAAGCCTCCTCTGTTTGATGGAACAAATTTTTCTTTCTGGAAAGTTAGAATGAGAACATACATTATGTCCTTAGGTGCTGATGTTTGGGATGTAGTAGAGACTAGATATAAAAAACCTGTTATGCTAGCTTCCAAAGATGATAAGATAAAATTTATCTTCAATGCAAAGGCAATCAATGTTATCTTGAGTGGGCTTGTTGAAGTTGAGTTTTTAAAGGTGATGCATCTTGAATATTCCAAAGAGATGTGGGATAAACTTATTAGCAATTATGAAGGAAATGAGAAAGTAAAAGGTGCCAAACTTCAGACATATAGATTGAAATTTGAAAAACTAAAGATGAATGAGGATGAAATAGTTAGTAAATATTTTTTAAGAGTTTAGGATCTTGTGAATGCCATGAAGGGTCTTGGTGATAATATTGAAGACACACCTTTAGCTCAAAATATTTTAAGATCTCTACCTGATGGATTTAATCCAAAAGTTTATGCAATAGAAGAACTGAATGATCTTAAAATTCTGCCTATTAATAAACTACTAGGAACTTTGAATTCTTATGAAATGAGGATTAGTAAAGATAAATCCATCACTAGAGAAGTATATTTTAAAGCAGACATGAATATTGATTCGTAATTAGATGATATTGAGGAAACATTTGTGAGAAGGTTAAAGAAAGGATCAGGAAAATACCAGGGAAAGATGCCCTTCAAATGTTTTAACTATGTAAAGATAGGTCACTTTGCATCTAAGTGTCCACAAAAGAAGAAGGACTAGAACTTTGAAGGTGAAGAGAAGTACAAATCCAATAGATTTGGTAAAAATAAAAGTTTATGTGTAAACAATGGTGATTCTTCAAGAGACACAGATAGTGACTCTTCTTGTAAATATAAGGTTAATGACTTTATGCTTATGGACAATGAGGATTATGGTAATAAAATAACAAGAAGTGATGTTAATGATGAAGAATTTGTGGTTGATATGGAAGGTGAACTAATCAATTCTTTAGAAGAGATTGACAGACTCATACTTAAGAAGATAGAACAAAAACAGTTGTTGATGCAGTTTGAAAAGAATGGTAAAGAGCCAAGTGAAGATTTTATTTTGTTAAAAGTAGAATTAGAAGAATCAAAGAAAATAGAAGATATTCTAAAACAACAATTAGCAGAGAACAAGGTTAGATGTAAACCTCTGTAAGAAGGAGGAGTGAAAACAAGAAAAGAGTTGGAGAAGTTTCAAGCCTTGTATCACCAAAATCTATCAAG
The DNA here is from genome assembly GCA_010110895.2 of Picea sitchensis. NCBI lineage: Eukaryota > Viridiplantae > Streptophyta > Pinopsida > Pinales > Pinaceae > Picea > Picea sitchensis. The sequence continues at coordinate 53,755 of SNQJ01S0028334.1, forward strand.
TATTAAAGCCTCAGAAGAATTGAATAGCATCTTGAGTAAACAAAGATCTCTAGTGATGAAAAATGGTTTGGGTTATGAAGAAGGATCAAGTAGTGATCAGCCAAGAAACAAAGAATCCATCAAGTTCGTCAAATCTACAATCATTGACAACGACAAATCTGCAGAAACAAAGGAAAATAATTAGCCGCCAAGGAGAAGTGAAGGAAAAAGTACCAGAACTAAATCTGTAGAACAAAGAAATAATACACCCTCTACTTAAGGAAATCATCATCATGGAATAAATTGAGCTACTTAAAGGAGACAACCATTTTCCAGGTACAAAGAATTTTTCTATGGATATTGTTTTTTTTGTTCTAACTTTGGTCACAAAGATGTAAATTATTCTTTAAGATTTAGATATGAACAATCAAGATACTCAAGGAATAAATATCTGTCACAACAAAGATTGAGACAACCAAGTAACAAACAACCACAAATTGCAAATCATATGATGGCTGGGAAAAAGATGCAGGTTAAGCATAACAATCGTTACGATCGTTTATTCAATGAACCAGAACGTTACATCTTCCATAAGTATGGATATAAAGCTGCAAAATGTTGCTTAAAGAACTATAAGCCAGATTTAAATCCCTCTGCTGAAAATGTCAAGGTTTGGAAGAAGAAATAAGATGACAAGTGTGGATTAGTGTTTTCATCCCAAAGACAAAAGAACCCCTGGTATATTGATAGCGGATGTTCCAAACATATGATTGAAGAAAAAATTAAGTTTTTGTCTCTAAGTGAAAGCAAATCAGGGAAGGTGACTTTTGGAAATGATGCACCGGGAAAAATCAAAGCTAAAGGAATGGTAATTCTAAGTAATGACAAAGGGAAAGCTAAAGATGTGTTGTTGGTATATGGTATGAAACATAATATTCTTAGTGTGAGTCAAGTTTGTGACAGAGGATGTGAAGCTTTTTTCACCTCTAATGGTTGTAAAATACAATATGTGAACTCAAGACAATTGATTGCAAAAGGCATAAGAACAGAAAACAATGTATATGTTTTGAAAGAAGATGAAGAAGAATGCCATTTAAATAAGTATGATAAAAGTTGGTTATGGCATAAGAGACTTGGACACCTAAATTTTTATCATGTAATCAAACTAAGGAACAGTGGGGTAGTAAAAGATCTTCGAAAGATATGAAAGCCATATGATTATGTATGCAAAACCTGCCAAATAGGAAAGCTTACTCGGAAACAGTTTAAATCTAAGAAATTTAATTCAACAGAAAAACCCCTTCAGTTAGTACATATGGATTTATGTGGACCATCAAGGAAGGAAGGTACTGGAAAAGAAAATTATTTCATGTTGATTATCGATGATTATTCTAGACTTACATGGGTTGCCTTTCTGAAAGAAAAATCTGAAGCATTTGATAAATTCAAAGTGTTTAAGGCTCTGACTGAGAATCAAGCTGGAAAAAGATTGAAGGCAGTAAGTTATGATAGAGGAGGAGAGTTTATTTAAAGAGACTTCAAAGAGTTTTGTGATAAACATGGGATCAAAAGAGAGTATACTATTCCAAGGACTCCACAACAAAATGGAGTGGTTGAGAGGAAGAATAGATCAGTTCAACAACTAGCAAGATCAATGATGAATAAAAGGAATATTGCTTAGACATATTGGGTAGAATCAATTCATACAACTGTACATATTCTTAACAAATCTCATCTCAAGCCAAAACGTGACAAGACTCCTTATGAACTATGGTTTCGAATAGTTGCTTTAATCAAGAATTTTAAAGTCTTTGGGAGTAAGTTTTATATCAAGAATAATGATGAAAATCATGGCCAATATGATGATAGGGATGATCAATGTATCTTCTTAGGGTATTCTACAAAAATTAAAGGATACATATGCTATAATAAGAGGTTGCATAAAATGGTTGATTGTATTAACATAAAAGTTGATGAAGAAATCCGGCTACGAAATGTAAGCAGTATTGAACCAACCACAAAGGATATAGCTGAAGTTGAAGATGAATGGGTCCAAGAATCAGAAAGAGAAAACTCTGAGTCATATGAAGATTCAAATACTCAAGCAGACTCAAATGAGCAGACAGAAACAAAACCACCTCTCAGAATTATTAGAAAGAATCATCCTGAAAAACAGATAATTGGTGATATGAATAAAGGAGTTCAAACAATAAGGAAATTGATTAAAGACTCAGAACAATATCAAATTTATTTCCTATATATGATTGAACCTAAAAACATTTATGAAGCTAGCAAGCATGATGATTAGATTAGAGCTATGAATGAATAACTTGATCGGATTGAGAAGAACAATACTTGGGAGCTTGTTCCTAGACCTGCAGATAAGAATGTAATAAGCACCAAATGGTTGTTCAAGAATCAAATGAATCAAAAAGGAAAAAGTGTTAGGAATAAAGCCAGATTGGTTTGCAAGAGGTATGCACAAGTTTAAGGAGAGGATTTCGATGAAACCTTTTCACCAGTGGCAAGATTGAAAGCCATCATAATGTTTCTTGCCTATGCATGTAAAAATAACATTAAAGTATATTAGATGGATGTTAAGTCAACGTTTTTTAATGGATATCTAGAGGAAGAAATATATATGGAGCAACCTGAAGGATTTTCACTAATAGATAATCATGACCGTGATTGCGAGCTGAAAAATACTTTATATGGATTGAAACAGGCACCACGAGCTTGGTATTATAGACTGGACAAATTTTTACAAGACAAAGGGTTCAAGAAAGTTACCGTTGACAATAATCTATACATTAAGTTTGAAGGTGATGGTTTATTAGTTTTTTTGGTTTATGTAGATCAAATTATTTTTGGATGTACTAATGACACTTTTGTTCAGTGGTTTTCTAATTCTATGAAAATTGAGTTTGAGATGTCCATGTGTTACACCTCAAAATTACTCACTTCGATAGTGTCGCAAGTGTCGTCATTACAAGTGTTGTAAGTGTCGCATCTTGTCCGCAAGTGTCGCATCTTGATTATAAGTGTTGAAAGTGTCACAAACATCATACTTCCATCTTGCATATGTTTTGCTTCTAACGACATCATAAATAAACTTAAGACACCTCAAAGGTCAGTTTGGAAGAAGAGAAATCACTTGACACGAAGTACAAGTCATTTGCCATTGGAAAAACCAATGAAAAAATGAATTTTGCAGAGGAGAGATCCCCTACCCACTGTCAGGGAGTGCTGGCACTCCCTAAGCCTCTTTTGGGGAGTTTTTGAGCACTCTGTGCATGCTTTTGGGGGAGCACTACCCCTTTTCTGAGCAAATTATGGGTTTGTTGAGGAAAATTAGGGAAGAATCCCTCAATTCCTGAAGGTAGTTGGATTTGAATAGATGGTCAAGGCATGATCTTAGGGGAGATCCTCAACTGAAGGAGAGGAATTATCAACTCATCCCAAAGATATATCAAGTGTTTGGACCTCTCCAAGGTGTTGACGGGCGAAATTGTCCGTCCGTCAATTGAGAGAGTGGAACTGGTCCGGGGTTGTCTAAATAACCCAAGCCGTTTGGAATGAATCACCTTGACAGGTTTAATGACTTCGTTGGCCGCTCTAAGGTATTAAGAAAAACCAAAGAGGAAACTAACCTAAACTAACTAATCTATCTAAAACAAATAAACTAACTAAAACTAACTAAAACAAACAAACTAAAAATAAATACAAGAAACTAAATTAAACTAACTAAAACTAATAAAACAAACTAACTAAAACTAACTAATATACTAATCTAATTAAAACAAACTACTAAATTAAATTAAAACTAAATACTAACTACTCTAACTATTATATACAATCTACTAATTATTATCACACTAACTCTATTAATCAGTTGTCTAATTACTAGTTATATTACTTATTCACAAATATACAATATAAACAATCTACATATTTAATTAAAACCTGCAAAACTCGTGTGCTTTCTGTCCTAAGACAGCGAGATATGTTTTTTATTTTTTATATTTTATGAAAAAGAAATAAAACTTACTGAAATTAAACGATCTAATATATTTACTGAAATTAAACAATCTAATATAAATCTAACTAGACTTATATCTAAACTAAACTGCTAATAAGAACAATAAACAAAGAAGTGACTTACTGACCTGGAAACGCTCCTAATTTATCCGGTGTATGATAACTTTGAAGCTGTTCGGCGGAAGTAAACTCGCACCGATTAGTCCAGAAGCTTCTCGTAAATGATAGGCTGTGCTGCTCTTTGAGTTGTTTACAGGACAAACAAGACATAAAAAATCATAACAATCTTATGATTATAAATCTCTGCAATAAGGGAAACCTGTTATGCAAAAACTTATATTTGATAATTCATCTCATGAAGAGGATAAACCTGTCATTCACAAACTGAATTAGACAATTGTTATGTCTTTTATACAATTGGAAGAAACCAGATATGGATTACAGTGATTAAAATTATATCATTTGCACATGATCAAGATAGCTAAAGTAGTCATAAACCATATACAAATTGATATACACAACATGAAAAAAAATGTTGATATAATGAGAAGCTAAAGCTATGAAAAAACACCAAATTCTGCTTCAGTCTGTATTAAAACTCCATATCCTTGTTCTCCCACGAATGAGGATGAACATTATTACAAAAATCATAAGTATATATAAGTCTCTCCACAGGGTAAAACTTCCTTGTGGATAATATCAAATTGTTTTACATAATCTGGGAAATATCCCAAAATCAACTAAACTAGGAAATCAAAATGCAAGTGAAATATTTGAAATATCCCCTAACTGCTCAATAACTCTACTGCAATTTCGAATTTACTTGCAATAGACCAAAAATATCAAATTAGAAAAATATTTCATCAACAAAATAATAAAAATCTAAACTTACAGACTCAGCTACAGAATCATCTGATTCTGTAGCTAGTCTAAAATAGCATACAGGACCAAATAAATATCAAATTAAATATTTTTAAAATAATCCAATTTAATTTTCTTTTAATAAAGATTGAAATCGAATCACTAATGGTTCAAATGAGTTTATCATTTAAATTAAACAAGATCAAAAGGGATTCAATCGAAACAGGATAAGAATGCTATGTTTTTCTTTTGCCATAAAATATGGTCAAACCATAACATGACTGTTTCATATCAAATGAAATTAATGGTGAATCATATCGTATAAGATATGATGTAATCCAACACAATCATAATCGATTTGTTACGGCTGTAACAATGTGCATAAGATTCATGCTGTTTTAATCAAATACAGAGATTGAAAGACTGTTACGATTATAGTCAAATAAAACATTCATAACAACATCAACCAAACTTCGCCATAGATTTCGATCGCTGAGTGTTACACAGTCAACACAGGATCAAATAACGATCATAACCATCAATAGGAGTAATCATATACTGGGCAACAATCGAAACAAATCGTCACTGAGTCAAATATAGAAACAAATCGTAATCCTGGGCGTAATCACTTTCCTTCCCCAAATCAAATTTAAACAATATATTTGTTGCAATATGAATCGAGTTGATAACACGGTCAAACAAAACAATGCGAATCAATTGTTTGGGTATAACAGTTATGATTCGTACTTATTCGCAATTTGGTTACATATTAACAAAAACATATTGAATGGTATTCAAATTGGTCGAAAATGACATGGAATATAAAAGCATAACAGTTAACCATTATTGCCAACCATATCGTATAGAATATAGCCAATTCGAATCGAGACATTGACTGTGTTCATAATTGAAATGCCAGAAACAACCTGTGTTTAGAAAAGATATTAACAACTTCAATAAGCAACAAAGTATTCAATTCAAACCAAATTAAAACAATCAAATCCATAACACGATCAATCGAATCAAAGATAAATCCAATCAAAATTAAAACGATAAACAAAATTTGAATAATCAAAACAAAACTATGCATATAGTGCATGCTTATGTGTCAAAGCAAATTCACGCTGTAAACAGAGTTATGAGTTTGTCATATAAACAGGTGATAATCATACCAGTGAGGCTGCTCGAGCTATGCCAATTTTGAATTGATAACAGCTGTAGACGACTTCACATTCTTAAACAAAATAGAACCTTTTGTTCATTGCTTCTTATCAGTGGATTGCAATTTAGCCTTTTGACTAGTGAGCCTTGCAACTTGATCCTCCAGAGCATGAATTATGGACTGTAGCATTGGCACATCAAGGTGATACCTTTCTAACAATGAGCCACACTGATCACATGGTGGAGTAGCCGGTTGAGATAGAGAAGGAGGGGGTTTTGATGAGTCACCGATGGTTTCACAAGGCAGTTTAATGCCTGGATAATTAGGGTCGTTTTGCAAGCAAGGTGGTAGGTTTTTCACAAAATCGTATGCGGGTTTGGCACAAATACCTTTCGAATAGAGATACTCACTTGCCAGGTAACGTTCCACCTCCGAGTCAGAATCTTCACTCACCATGATAGGGTCAGGGTTGACAGGAGGTTTCAGTTTGTTTCTCGCCATGCGAGAGATTAATCGGGCGTTCTTTTTGCCTTTGGAATTCGCAGTAGGTTTGGCTTTAGGTTTCTTGCCCACGGGTTTAACAGTTTCGACCTCCTTGGTCATAGAGTGGGGTAGGTCAGGAGGTGAGTCGGGTAGGGGTTTAGGAAACAAAACACTATAGGGTACTGGGGGTACAGACTTGCCCTCGCTCACCACAGGTTTGTCAACCTGTGGTGGGCTTGAATCCTCAAAATTATTGCGAATAAGAAAATCATTCCAACAGTCTCGGTGTAACCCCAAATGATAAACAACAAGAATTTTAATTAACCCAAAGTGAAAAAGGCTGCTATCGACCTGATTTCGTTTGTATTATTTAGACATTTTAAACAGGCTCCTATGCAGGTAATAAGGCATATTAAGCTCATAGCCCATGAAAACCATGAGTAAATGAAGATGGTATAAGAAAATGAACCCATAATGACCCTTGCAGGTGATAAACTGCTTGGTTATCATCAGCAAGTCGTGCCAACGTTGCTTGAGCATATTTGCAGGCAAACCTTTGTCATAGGAGCTCACCCTTCGAGAATGGAAGAGCAATGTCCACGGGACCTCTTCCACTTTGCAATTTTTTTGACCATCTCTGTCCAGTGGCAGGCAGACCAGTAGCTAAACTGAGAAATTGCTCGTCAATTTCCAATTGGACATCCCCAACCTTGGCTCGACAACCATCAAAGGTTAATGCGAATTGCCGAGCCACGCAAGGGTTAAACCCATCAAACTTTTGTATGAACGGGAGCCATCCAAATTATTCAAGGTCATTGTAAGCACTGTCGAACATCAACAATGCCTGGCCACCATTGGGTTCAGCCCTTACGACTGGAGCCATGGTGCGGGCGCATGGTAGGGTTCGGATTAAACACAACAACACACATGAGAAAAATAGTTTGGGCTAACACCTATGAATGATGAAAGGGGAAGCAAGTTAATGTGCATGTGCGAGGGTGGTGGGATTATCCACCGCCATGCATAGTAGTAATGACAAAGTACAACATTGTTCAATCAATCATAACATCGTTCAAACCATAATATTCGGCCAGCCCAAACATCAATGTGCCAATGCATTGTTTGAAACCATGAATGTTCAATGTGAATTCAAACCCAAAGTTAAATATGTGTCATTGTATTAATTCAAACCATTGTCATTCAACGTTAAATCAAAACCCAAATGTTTAACCAACGCGCCATTGCATAATTCAACATTCTGATCAAAGGTTTTAAAACATCATGACAATTGATTTCATGAAATCGATAAGCCAATAGCTCATAAATTTTATCATAAGGATCACATTATATACATAAAAACGAAAATAAACCATGACCCATACATAAATCAATGACTAGGCAAGCTTCCATATGATCAATTCTTTATCAGTTTAATAAAATCAAGTTGCGTAATCAAAGTAAGAATAGGCAAAGTTTGAAAAATCTTTTCAGCCACATGATGAACCAAAGGTAAAGTGCCACTCAAAATATCAATAAAATACCATGACAGTTCAAATAACGATAGAGTATTTTTCACGCTTACAATCATGAAAACTAAATCAAGACCAATTTGCAAGTGTCACATGAAATGAAAATATTGTCTATTTGCAAAATGTGATGATAATTTGAAGTTCAGGAGACATAGGTGTAGGCTGCTTTTAGGGAAATGAAAAAAATTGAATTGGCTGCCAACAATGGCGACACAATGGGAGAAGCATTTATCTCTATCGAAAGAAATGAATTCAGATTAGGACAGCAAAGAAAGTTTCAACTCAAAAACAACAATCGGAAAATTGTACAAACATCATCATCTACTATCTTTTCCAGCGATGTTTTAAAAGATGAAAACTAATAACAGTCTTAAAATTAGCAAGTCATGATTTTTATGATAAAATCTTCGATACTGTTGGCATGGCCACTGCTGCTAGCAGGCGTCCATAGCCTCGACAGGGTTTCCATTTAACCCACTCTGACATCTGTATCCTATCAAGAAGCTCTAGATCAGAGTAAAGGACTTTAAAGAGGTTTCTTATATTTTTTTACAGATTTTCATTTACCCGACATTGCTTTGCTGCCAGCAGGCCTATTCAGTACCCCGGCGAAGTTGTCTTAGCACCATGCATGCATTTACCCGCTGCCAACGGACCTGTTCAGTATCCCTCCGGGTTTACAAACACTTCCCACAACTCTTATTAATATTTTTATTTTGTTTTTCTTTTATGGATAGCTGAGCGGGGTGACGCTGAAAATCCTGATATTTTATCATATTTTTTTTTAGACCTCATCAGAATTTTTGACACTGCCCTTTATTCAGCTCCAACAATGTTTTATTTACAAAACAACTTACTATGACAGAGAGACATCCTTTTGATTCATTCCTTTACGGAAAAGGGACAACATAAAAAGATAATAGATGATCATGACAAACTTTGCTCAGAGATTGAAATTTGTAAACTTCTTTCAAACAACAAAATTTTCCAACATAACTATCAGTTTTAGAAATATATCACTGATGATCGTACAATCTTTCAGAGGTTATTTCAGAAAAGAAATTTTTCTGTGGTCTTTGTCTNTCCTAGACCCCACGTGGAAGAGTGTACATACTTCTGGGGTGTAAATACTTCATGGGGCATAAACACGGCTGAAAGTAAAAGACCTCTCAATCAGGAAGATAATCAGGCTCCACAACCAACAATAAATCCATCACTAGAGAAGCATATTTTAAAGCAGACATGAATATTGATTCGTAATTAGATGATATTGAGGAAACATTTGTGAGAAGGTTAAAGAAAGGATCAGAAAAATACCAGGGAAAGATGCCCTTCAAATGTTTTAACTGTGCAAATATAGGTCACTTTGCATCTAAGTGTCCACACAATAAGAAGGACCAAAACTTTGAAGGTGAAGAGAAGTACAAATCCAAGAGATTTGGTAAAAATAAAAGTTTATGTGTAAACAATGATGACTCTTCAGGAGACACAGATAGTGACTCTTCTTGTAAATATAAGGTTAATGACTTTATGCTTATGGACAAAGAGGATTATGGTAATAAAATAACAAGAAGTGATGTTAATGATGAAGAAGTTGTGGTTGATATGGAAGGTGAACTAATCAGTGCTTTAGAAGAGATTGACAGACTCATACTTAAGAAGAGAAAACAAAAACAGTTGTTGATGCAGTTTGAAAAGAATGGTAAAGAGCCAAGTGAAGATTTTATTTTGTTAAAAGTAGAATTAGAAGAATAAAAGAAAATAGAATATATTCTAAAACAACAATTAGCAGAGAACAAGGTTAGATGTAAAGCTCTGTAAGAAGAAGGAGTGAAAACAAGAAAAGAGTTGGAGAAGTTTCAAGCCTTGTATCACCAAAATCTATCAAGTATTATAGCCTCAGAAGAATTGAATAGCATCCTGAGTAAACAAAGATCTCTAGTGATGAAAAATGGTTTGGGTTATGAAGAAGGATCAAGTAGTGATCAACCAAGCAACAAAGAATCCATCAAGTTCATCAAATCTACAATCATTGACAATGACAAATCTGCAGAAACAAAGGAAAATAATCAGCCGCTAAGGAGAAGTGAAGGAAAAAGTAACAGAACTAAATCTGTAGAACAAAGAAATAATACACCCTCTGTTCAAGGAAATCATCAACATGGAATAAATTGAACTACTTAAAGGAGACAACCATTTTCCAGGTACAAAGAATTTTTCTATGGATATTGTTTTTTTTCTTCTAACTTTGGTCACAAAGCTGTAAATTATTCTTTAAGATTTAGATATGAGCAATCAAGATACTCAAGGAATAAATATCTGTCACAACAAAGATCGAGACAACCAAGTAAAAAACAACCACAAATTGCAAATCATATGATGGTTGGGAAAAAGATGCAGGTTAAGCATAACAATCGTTACAATCCTTTATTCAATGAACCAGAATGTTACATCTTCCATAATTATGGACATAAATCTGCAAAATGTCACTTAAAGAACTATAAGCCAGATTTAAATCCCTCTGCTGAAAATGTCAAGGTTTGGAAGAAGAAATAAGATGACAAGTGTGGATTAGTGTTGTCAGCCCAAAGACAAAAGAACCCCTGGTATATTGACAACGGATGTTCCAAACATATGACTGAAGACAAAAGTAAGTTTCTGTGTCTAAGTGAAAGCAAATCAGGGAAGGTAACTTTTGGAAATGATGCACCGGGAAAAATCAAAGCTAAAGGAATGGTAATTCTAAGTAATGACAAAGGGAAAGCTAAATATGTGTTGTTGGTATATGGTATGAAACATAATATTCTTAGTGTGAGTCAAGTTTGTGACAGAGGATGTGAAGTTTTTTTCACCTCTAAAGGTTGTAAAATACAATCTGTGAACTCAAGACAATTGATTGCAAAAGGCATAAGAACAGAAAACAATGTATATGTTTTGAAAGAAGATGAGGAAGAATGCCATTTAAATAAGTATGATAAAAGTTGGTTATGGCATAAGAGACTTGGACACCTAAATTTTTATCATGTAATCAAACTAAGGAACAGTGGGGTAGTAAAAGATCTTCCAAAGATATCAAAGCCATATGATTATGTATGCAAAACCTACCAAATAGGAAAGCTTACTCGGACACAGTTTAAATCTAAGAAATTTAATTCAACAGAAAGACCCCTTCAGTTAGTACATATGGATTTATGTGGACCATCAAGGAAGGAAGGTACTGGAAAGAAAAATTATTTCATGTTGATTATCGATGATTATTCTAGACTTACATGGGTTTCCTTTCTGAAAGAAAAATCTGAAGCATTTGATAAATTCAAAGTGTTTAAGGCTCTAATTGAGAATCAATCTCGAAAAAGATTGAAGGCAGGAAGGTATGATAGAGGAGGAGAGTTTATTTCAAGAGACTTCAAAGAGTTTTGTGATAAACATGGGATCAACAGGGAGTATACTATTCCAAGGACTCCACAACAAAATGGAGTGGTTGAGAGGAAGAATAGATCAGTTCAACAACTAGAAAGATCAATGATGAATAAAAGGAATATTTCTTAGACATATTGGGTAGAATCAATTCATACAACTGTACATATTCTTAACAAATCTCATCTCAGGCCAAAACCTGACAAGACTCCTTATGAACTATGGTTTGGAAGAGCTGCTTCAATCAAGAATTTTAAAGTCTTTGGGAGTAAGTGTTATATCAAGAATAATGATGAAAATCATGGCAAATATGATGATAGGGATGATCAAGGTATATTCTTAGGGTATACTACAAAAAATAAAGGATACATATGCTATAATAAGAGGCTGCATAAAATGGTTTATTGTATTAACATAAAAGTTGATGAAGAAATCTCGCTACGAAATGTAAGCAGTATTGAACCAACCACAGAGGATATAGTTGAAGTTGAAGATGAATAGGTCCAAGAATCAGAAAGAGAAGACTCTGAGTCATATGAAGATACAAATACTCAGGCAGACTCAAATGAGCAAACAGAAACAAAACCACCTCTCAGAATTATTAGAAAGAATCATCCTGAAAAATAGATAATTGATGATATGAATAAAGGAGTTCAAACAAGAAGGCAATTGATTAAAGACTCAGAACAATATCATATTACTTTCCTATCTATGATTGAACCTAAAACAATTTATGAAGCCAGCAAGCATGATTATTGGATTAGAGCTATGAATGAATAACTTGATCAGATTGAGAAGAACAATACTTGGGAGCTTGTTCCTAGACATGTAGATAAGAATGTAATAGGCTCCAAATGGGTGTTCAAGGAGAGGATTTTCATGAAACCTTTGCACCAGTGGAAAGATTGGAAGCCATCATAATGTTTCTTGCCTATGCATGTCATAATAACTTTAAAGTATATTAGATGGATGTTAAGTCAACGTTTCTTAATGGATATCTAGAGGGAGAAATATATATGGAGAAACCTAAAGGATTTTCACTGACAGATAATCCTGACTGTGTTTGCGAGCTGAAAAATACTTTATATGGATTGAAATAGGCACCATGAGCCTGGTATTATAGACTGGACAAATTTTTACAAGACAAAGGGTTCAAGAAAGTTACCATTGACAATAATCTATACATTAAGTTTGAAGGTGATGATTTATTAGTTTTTTTGGTTTATGTAGATGAAATTATTTTTGGATGTACTAATGACACTTATGTTCAGTGGTTTTCTAATTCTATGAAAACTGAGTTTGAGATGTCCATGTGTTACACCTCAAAATTACTCACTTTGATAGTGTTGCAAGTGTCGTCATTACAAGTGTTGTAAGTGTCGCATCTTGTCTGCAAGTGTCACATCTTGATTATAAGTTTTGCATGTGTCACAAACATCATACTTCCATATTTCATATGTCATGCCTCTAACGACATCATAAAGACACTTAAGACACCTCAAAGGTTAGTTTGGAAGAAGAGAAATCACTTGAGAGGAAGTACAAGCCTTTTGCCATTGGAAAAACCACTCAAAAACTGAATTTTGGAGAGGAGCACTCCCCTACCCACTGTCAGGGAGTGTTGGCACTCCCTAAGCCTCTTTGGGGGAGTGTTTGAGCACTATGTGCATGCTTTTGGAAGAGCGCTACCCCTTTTCTGAGAAAATTCTGGGTTTGTTGAGGAAAATCAGGGAAGAATCCGTCAATTCCCGAGGGTAGTTGGATTTGAATAGATGGTCAAGGCATGATCTTAGGGGAGATCCTCAATTGAAGGAGAGGAATCCTCAACTCATCCTAAAGATATATCAAGTGGTTGGACCTCTCCAAGGTTATATAAGGAGGCCTTCTCACGGTGAAAGGTACAATGGAGACTAGAGATTGATACCAAACTTATGATCCTATAAGTGGTATTGACAGAAAACAATGGATATGTGAAACTTATGATCTCATGAGTGAGATGTCATCAAAGAAATTAGTGTATATTACTTGAGCAAAGGGGTTGAACAAGGAGAACTGGAAGAAGCTGTTGCACCTTCATTCAAAGGATTGTAGGTACTTTTACTTGTTCTCATTAATAATCAATGCTTGGCCTATTTATTTCAAACTTATTCTTATTCCATATGATTTTGTCTACAGTAGATGGATCTATGATTGATCCAATCTCAGTAGAGTAGGAATTCTTTTGTACCTTTGTTTGTTTTACAGGACCTATCCGGGAGCTCAAGATCGAAGCTCAGCCAAGACTTTTTAAGGACAAACGTCACTAATAAGGTACATACATTTCTCCTTCTCTTTCATTCATTAGCTTGATAGGATCTAAAAGGAAGTCAAATTCCATGTTAAAAACTTTTCTTTCTTGGCCTTAGGAGTCTAGAGACCAAGAGGGAACCCACTTGTCCACAGGGGGATTCACCTACAACAAAAATTGGTGACTCCACTGGGGAGGAGCTCTGATTTTTGTTTCCATTCACAGATCTTGTTTTGAACCTTTTCCCATTGATTTGATCTTCTCCAAATTGTCTTTTGTATTCTTCGATTTGTTTGATTTCCTCATTATGTCATCAGGATCACCCTGATTGACTGAATTTCCTTAATTTCTGGGGTTTTTTTTCTGAATTTTTAGAGCAGAGCACTCCCCTCCTATTATTGTCAGAGAGTTAGCACTCCTCTATAGCCTTACACAGAGTGTTGGAACGCTATGGTGCCCCTTACACCAGAGAGCTACCCCATTTTTGTGAGAAATTCTCTAGAATTGTCATCTTCTGAAGCTATTTCTTGGTTTTGTGTTTTTCTCAGGTTCCCATACTCTCAATCCATATTGATATTGGCTTTCAAACACCCTTATTTCTAAGAATTCATCCTCTTTTGTTTGTATTTTTGACACTTTCCCTTACCTTGCAATAACTCTTTGTCCTTGGTGATTTAGAGTCAATTTGTCGTTTTCTTCTCATTTATCTGATTGAGTGAAAACTTTGTAAAGAGTTTCAAAGGTTTTTGTACTTTTATTTCTGATAATTGAGTCATCTTGTCCAAGCTCATTTTCCTCCCTTTTGAGTTTTTGGCTTCCTGTTTCTTGTTTGATCACAACAAGGGTGTCTTTTGGCTTATGTGAAGTTTGCTTCTAGATTGCTTAAATCTCACAGCTCTTGAAGTCCTATTAGCATAGGAATCTTTACATCTATTGGTTATCAGTCACACATAAACATTTTAGCATTGCATTGGATTCCTTATTGAGGACTATTGCATCATGTCATTGCATATTAGTGTTTGATAGTGAAAGAAAAATCCTTCTCCTTCCCTTAATTAGACATTCATTGAAAGAAAATATTGCTTATCATTTCTTATGCATGTTTTGGGAATTGAGTCATAATATTATCAATCTTCACTCTCATACACCTCTGAGTAAACAAAAACCACTAAAATCAACGCTTAACTAAAATTTATCAATTTTTTTACATCTTTGTTAGCAAACCTACATTAGTTTAAGTTGTAGGGATTTGGAATAGGTTGAAAGGATAAATTTCCAAAGCTATCAAACAAACTTAGCATCTTGCGATAGGGAGAGAAAATCCAATTGTCGTATAGGCTTTCTCGGATCCCCCTCTCACATAGGGGTTACGCACAAGGTCACATTCAGGTGAGTTACAGAGATTATCCCTTTGTGGTTCAACTGTTTGTATATGTCAGATTGTATATTGGGGGTCACTTGAGGGTATACCCATGATTATGTGTGGGAGCTTCTCGAGTTGATTTTGGACTTGTTATCCTGGCCATACGTTCAGATCAGACTCTCGACTGTACCCGCCTAGGGGTTAACTATGAATTGGTGACCTTAGTAGCCATAATCTTTAGGGTCTCACACAAGGTGACGGTGAAGGGAAGTCTCACTGTACCTAGAACAAACATTGGTCAAAATATCTTGTGCTCCTTGGAGGGTGAATCCACAATTACTGCGTGGAATATTGCACCAAGGTGTAAGTCCGTTAAGCAGGTCTCCAACGTAACTGATCCACCTGATCTATCCTTGCCTCTTCCTATTTTGATCTCACGATGTTGGATTTCATCACCAACTAGTGGTTTCATTATGAGAAGGTTTTGTTTGATTGTTTGCTTCTTAGATTCATAGTGTGTGTTGGTTGTGTTATTTAGTGGAACTTAAGTCAAGTCAGTGTTAATGGCATCAAATCCTGAGAATACCAATGGAGGAACCCCTTCTCCTGGGGAACCTTATACCTTTACTTCTTTTGGAAACTTTGGTCCTCCTTACATTGCCACAATGAGTCTTCCGGGACTCACCATCGGATTATCGGTTTGGTTGTTCCCCACTCCGGTGATATTGAATCCTCCCAATGTTTCAACTACACATAATACTTTAGATGTTAGTACACCACCCACACATCAACCTCACGTCAACTTTTCGCCTTCTTCACCCATTAAGTCTCCTTCCATTTCTCCTTCTTCGCCTAGTGAAATCTCTAAAGCAAGTAGCCAAGTTGATCAAAAGAAGAAGAAATAGAAAGAGAAGAAGAAGAAGAGACCAAAAAGGACCAAGGCTCCAACAACATCAGATTTTGAATCCTAGCAACCAACTACTATTAATAGTACAAGGAGTGTTGATGAGGTCAACAAGATTAAAATGAAGAATCTGAAACCCAAATTCCCTTGCAGTATTTGTAAGGGTGACCACTTTCTGAGGGATTTCCCT
Source organism: Picea sitchensis (assembly GCA_010110895.2). Classification (NCBI taxonomy): domain Eukaryota; kingdom Viridiplantae; phylum Streptophyta; class Pinopsida; order Pinales; family Pinaceae; genus Picea; species Picea sitchensis. The sequence continues at coordinate 69,968 of SNQJ01S0028334.1, forward strand.
GGTATTCCCAAGGTATTATAAATGTGGTCTTCCATGTCATCGACCTCTACTAGACATGTCGATGATACCCCATTACCTAGTGATGTCAAGGTTGGTAAGAAGAAGACAACTGTCAAATTTTCTTATATGTTATGAAAAGGTGATCATTATTCTCACCTTTGTCCTCGTATGGACGAGGCTTCTTCGCTTTTGGAAAAATTTCAACTTCCAAAAGGTTATCATAAGATTTCAACCAACCCATCATTAGTTCATGGACTGGTCAATCCCATTCCATCTCTAGTCAATCCGGTTGATCAGGTGGTAAATCTAGTTTCATCCTCGATTGAACCACAAACCCAAGTAGTCGATCCATTTTCATCCTCAGTCAACCCCACTCTCCCATTAGAGAGTGACACAAAAGAGGTCGATCTGTTTCCACTCATCGACCCCATTCTCCCCTTGGAGAATGAAACCCAAGTGGTCGATCCGGTTCTGTCATCGGTCGATCCCACTCCTCCTTTGACAAGTGTTGAAGTGGTTGATCCAGTACCTTCCTTGGTTAGTCCCACCCTTCATCCGAAGAGTGCCAAAGTGGTTTCTCCAGTTACATCATCAGACAATCCCACTCTTCCTCTGAAGAGTGCCAGCGTGGTTAATTTGATCCCATCATCGGTCGATCCTACTCTCCCTCTAGAGAGTAAACTTGATACTACCCACGTTTTTCTCGTTGATACAAAATATACCGTGTTGGGGGGCATTCCTCCTTCTCTGCCGAAACCCCCTCCAAGCAATGAGGCCATCCTTTTTGATTGGTGTGCGCTAACTGGACCTCGAATTCCCTCTCACATTCCTTTCCAGATTACAGTAGGGGTTTGTGGTCAGGACGTTCCTAACAAACTGATAGATGAAGGTGCATCCATTAGTATTTTTTCCTCTGTTGATTGGAATGCTTTGGGTTGTCCTCAACTTGCGCCGGTTACACAGAATCTGTTATCTTTTAACAGAAGAACTAGTCAACCTTTAGGGAACCTTTCTCAGTTTCTTGTAACTTTGGGAGGGAAAACTATCTTTATTGATGTCATGGTAGTCCGATACCCCTTGGATTTTTCTTTGCTCCTTGTGTGGGATTATGTCTATTCCATGAGAGTTGTTGTGCCCACTCTTTTTCATGTGATATCTTTCCTTCACGATGGAATAACTGTGACTATTAATCAACTTTCCTTCATAGATCCTGACTAGATTACCTCCCAGAATGGTTCTTATATGACGACAGTATCGCTCCCGTCGCATGTCAATTATGTGGTGTTATCTCCCATGATTTCAACTTCTGATGATTTGGATCTGGTAGTTGACATGGTGATCTCTTTGGTAGGGCTATTGGAGCCTGATCTCCTTACCCCTGTCGCGGCCCTCGACATGTGTTCCTTCCAGAGTGATTTTCTTCCATCCAGTGAAGATCTCTTGGAATCCATGATCGAGTTTTGTCCCTTGAAATGGTGTCCTCTCAGAACATTATTCTCTTGGAATCCATGATCAAGAAGATTCCGTGAGCACAATTTCTCTTCTCTGTAGCAAGCTCATTAAAAAATGAAACAGAGGTCACGAGCACATTTTTTTTTCTCTGTGGAAAGATCGTTAAAAAATGAAATAGAAGCTTTGAGAATAGTTTTCCTCTTTGTAGCAAGCTTGTTAAAAAATGAAATAGCAATCTAGGGATTGAAACCAGAGCCCTGAGTATAGGTCTTTTCCTATGTCAAACTCGTTAAAAAATGAAACAATCACCTTCCTACCAAGTTGAGTCTTTCGCTAGATCTCGTAGATGTCAGGTCGAGTCTTTCGTTAGCTCTCGTATTTGAACCTTCATTTCATCCACCTATATCCTTTTTCTCCATCTAGTACAGAAATTGGTGACAACCTCAAAGTCGGTGAATGAAATGAAGCTTGGAGGGCATGTCTCCAGCCTTTGATGATCATTCTAGATTTAATCCCCCAGCTTTCAAGATGGGGGAATACTGATCTTAGTCTTTGTTCTTTCTCATGCTCGTAAATACATGAGAATGCATCCAGGTAAACTTTTATCTCTTTTTTGGACCTGCATGATTATATGAAAAAGGAACCCCCTGGAGTCGTCTTTGAGCTATTTTCAGACTCTCTAAACATGAAAAGATTGTCAACTGATCTTGCTTCCTCTCCCACTCGTTAAAAGGTTTGAAAGGGCATCTTTTGAGTGATAATTTATCTCTTTTTTGGCCTCGCGAGACTAACACTACAAAAAAGGACAACATTGGAGTCATCTTTAAGTTGTTTTTAGACTCTCTAAATATGAAAAACCATCGAGTTTACCTTCTTCAGACTCGTTAAACAATCATACATTGAAGGGCCCATACGGGACCAAACCCTTACTTCTTCCATTTCATTAAACAAAGGAAGAGGGTCTTACCAAAGGTGAGTCATATTGAGCATGTGTTACCCTCCTCGATCTCGTTAAATTAAAAAGAGGTACTCATCTATCTGGATGGGGGGAAAATTGAAAGAAGTAAGCCAAGCAGTTTTTTGAGAACACTACTAGTAGCTCTGATGGTCTCCCTTGAACAAAACACTTTGTATTTGCACACATTTTAATCTACTGAACCTCTGCACTGAGCCAATCCTTTGAGTTTATTTTACTCCTTTGGTTCACCCGATGAAATTCACCGTACCCACTGCATTATCATGTTTTCATCCATGTCAAGTTTTTGTTGTTGTGCCTCAGTGTTCAAGGGAAGTATTTTCCTCGAGAGTCATCCATCACAAATATCCTGTTTCAATACTCATGTCAGTCATGTTCATTTGATCCACCAATTACATCTCTGTGTCAGTTTCGTGTCATTGATGGGGGATACATCAAGGCCCTCCTTCGACAAGTCTCTTCCTATCGACTTCAACACATTATCCACGAGATAGACTTAGAAACTAGTTAGTACCTTGGGACCTTCATGCCTCAATGGCAGGCCTCCTCGTGTCCGAAAGTGGGTTTACATCATTGAACCCTTATTGGATGATTCCACAGATGTTCAACTTCAGCTCATTCATTCACATTCATTGGAATGTACTAGATTACCTTGGGAGTCATTGACATCAATGGTGATCTCCCTGTCACTTGTTAACAATTTACATCATTGACCAGTAATCAAGTGGTTTTTTCCATGTTCGACATCAAGACATCTATTCACATGGTTAGATTCGTACTACATCGGGATCGGTAAGAAGACCCTGGGTTGAGTTTTCACTCTTATGTATACTTTTTCCCAGGTTGCGAAGGAGTTCTTTTGGACTATGACACATATATTGTTACATAGATCCATTTTGTATTGGTCATGCCTATGTCTTATCATCTCATAGATCCACTATGTATTCTTCGTGGCTACGATAATTTCAGGTCATAGGAGTATAGATCCACATTGTATCTACAATGGCTATACCATTTTGTCAATATAATTATGGATCTGCAGTGTATTTTATGGCGGCCATACCTAAAAAGTCTATCACTCAAGCATAAGTATGCCTGCCTTGGGTTTTGAAACATGTCATAATATTTGTTTGATGGTTGTGTGTAGATCTTTTTGGTTTCTTTGCATCCATACCCTTGCTCGAAAAATTCTACAAATTACTTCAGTCATCATCATATTCTAACTTCGTACTTTGGGGGGCAATCTGCTACACCTCAAAATTACTCACTTCGATAGTGTCGCAAGTGTCGTCATGACAAGTGTTGTAAGTTTCGCATCTTGTCTGCAAGTGTCCCATATTGACTATAAGTGTTGCAGTTGTCACAAACATAATACTTCCATCTTTCATATGTCATGCCTCTAATGAAATCATAAAGACACTTAAGACACCTCAAAGGTTAGTTTGGAAGAAGAGAAATCAATTGAGAGGAAATACAAGCCTTTTTCCATTGGAAAAACCACTCAAAAACTGAATTTTGGAGAGGAGAGCTCTCCTACCCACTGTCAGGGAGTGTTGGTGCTCCATAATCCTATTTGGGGGGAGTGTTTGAGCACCCTGTGCACCCTTTTGGGGGATATCTACACCTTTTCTAAGCAAATTCTGGGTTTGATGAGGCAAATCAGGGAAGAATCCCTCAATTCCTAAAGGTAGTTGGATTCGAATAGATGGTCAAGGCATGATCTTAGGGGAGATCCTCAACTGAAGGAGAGGAATCCTCAACTCATCCCAAATATATCTAAAGTAGTGGGACCTCTCCAAGGTTATATAAGGAGGCCTTCTCATGGTGAAAGGTACAATGGAGACTAGAGATTGATACCAAACTTATGATCCTATAAGTGGTATTGACAGAAAACAATGGATATGTGAAATGTATGATATCACGAGTGATATGTCATCAAAGAAATCAATGTAGATTACTTAAGAAAAGGGGTTGGACAAGGAGAACTAGAAGAAGCTGCTGCACCTTCATTCAAAGGATTATAAGTACTTTTACTTGTTCTCATTAATAATCAATGCTTGGCCTGTTTCTTTCAAACTTATGCTTGTTCCATATGAGTTTGTCTACAGTAGATGGATATATGATTGAGATAATCTAATTAGAGTAGGAATTCTTTTGTACCTTTGTTTGTTTTACAAGACCTATCAGGGAGATTAAGATCAAATATCAGCTAGGACTTTGTAAGGACAAACATCACTAATAAGGTACATATATTTCTCCTTCTCTTTCATTCATTAGCTTGATAGGATCTAAAAGGAAGTCAGTGTCCATGTTAATAAATTTTCTGTCTTGGAATTAGGAGTCTAGAGACCAAGAGGGAATCCACTTGTCCACAAGGGGATTCACCTGCAACACCATGATAGGAGAACTGTCATATTTTCTTGTTTTACAAATCAATTAGAATCCTCCAGGGTTATTTATCTCTCAAGAAAAGTATTTGAAAGAGATGTTGAAGAAGTTTCATATGGAATATTCCTCTCTTGTTAGTACACCTATGGTGGTTGGTTTCAAGCTCAGTAAAGATGATATTTCACTAGATGATGATCAAAGAACATATTGATCAATGGGAGGCAGTCTTCTGTACATCACAACATCCCGTCCTGATATAATGCAAGATGTTGGAATGGTAGGTCATTATCAGTCTGCTCCTAAACAAAGTCATTTAACAACTGTCAATATGATATTCAAATATTTGAAGGGCACAATGACTTATGGTCTTTGGTATCCTAGAAATCAAAATTTTCAGTTGACTGCATACTTAGATGTTGATTGGGAAAATTGTTTGGATGAGAGAAAGATCACCAGTGGAGGCACATTATTCTCAGGTGATTCATTAGTAGCATGGATTAGCAAGAAGAAAGGATAATTTTATTTATCAACTGCATAGGCAGAGTACATTGTTTCTAGTACTTGATGCACTCAGATATTATGGATGATACAAACTCTTGCAGATTTGAAGGTAACTTATACTAATCCAGTTCCACTTCACTGTGATAACACCAGTGCCATTAATGTCTCAAAGAATCCTGTTCTTCATTCAAAGACTAAGAATATACCAATAAAATACCATTTTATCAAAGAGAAGGTTACAAACATAGTGGTTCAGCTGCATTATATCCATTCCATAGAACAAATAGCTAATATATTTACTAAACCATTAGCAAAGACACCATTTGAATATCTTCGTCAGAAGCTGAGTGTCATCCCTTCTCTCACCTAAGAGAGTTCATCCTATCATGGGGATTATGTTTTGGTTGAATATCTGATACCTATGAAAAGTACTGCAACAAATGAGGGAGAGCATGTTTTCTTTGACATTGATGTCAAAGGGGGAGAAAAGGTGTGGTATGGATGCTACAGTTTGAGGTCTAAGTAAAATAGTGCAGCCTTTCAGGGTTTCCATCAATGCCAAAGGGGGATATTTTTGGTGAGTTCTCGAATTATCTGTTTGGTATGTTGTTGATGTTTTCATTGATGTCAACTGAGGTATGAATATTCAAGGAGGAGTTGTATTCTGATAGTAAAAGGATCCACCATCACTCATAAGGTTACTCGATATTAATCACCATCTGACAAAGCCAAGGTTAAGTTTGTTCAAATGTAGGAAATAAGTAATAGGACCAGTTGGATCACTGATTTCTGGACTACAGGATCAATGAGTTCAGGAATCGGGAAACAAAAGTTCAGAGTTCAGACTTCAGAGAAAGGAGGAGAGCTAACACACGAGTTCACAAAAAATGAAGTCTCGAAGAAGATCTGGACCATTGGATCGAGGAAATTCATGGGTCATCGATCAGACGAGAATGGAGAATCAGGAATCGAGAAATAGAAGTTTGGAGTTAAAACTTTGGAGCAACGAGGATAGCTAACACACGAGTTTGTGAAATGTGAAGTCTCGAAGAATATCTGGACCATTGGATCAAGGAAAGTCACACATCGTCCATCGGACGAGAGAGGAGAATCGAGAATTGGGAAACAAAAGAAAGGAAGTGATAACTTCCAACATCGTGAAGTGAAAAGGAATCCTGGAAGTCCATTGAGGCAGGACACATGGTGAGAGATCAACATTGCACTGAGTCACAAATTGGGAAATCAAAGATAGGAGAAAAAAAAACTCACAAAGTCTGAGTTCGCGAAGGTGATCAGGGCCGTTGATTGAGGAATTTTGTGGACCATTGATCTGACACAATGAAGTTCAGAGTTTGGGTGTTTAGACCTCAAAGAAAGGAAGTAATCTAACTTCCGACATTGTGAGTCGCGAAGTCTCGAAGTGTGACGAGGAGATATGGACCGTCAGATCACTAAGGGTCATGGACCGTTGATATAACATGGCCTTCTTCAGAGATTAGGAGTTGGGAGAGTCAGGGTGACTCGCAATAGAACTCCCGAAGAACAAATTCGTGTAGCACCATCTTGGTTGGTGAGTGATCACTGCTAGTGGTCACATGGAGAAGAAACATTGTGCCCAGTGCTTGTTTGCGTGGGTGAATTTCACGAGAACTTGTGGATCAAAAAGTATCTGCATGATTAATGCAACGATGCTGATTAAATTGACCATCTAATCGAAGGGTTACTATTTCACTTCATTGATTTATTGATCAGTTACAATTCAGTTAGGGGAACTGAATCATTTGTACTTGTGCGTTAGTGATTCGGTTTCACGAGCATTTTTAGATTCAAAGGGTAACAAATCATCATGGAAAATAATAAAAGAAAAACATCACGACTCTGTGGGGTTGTTGTTCTTTCTTAGGAAAAGGAGTTGAACTATAAGAGATGAAAAGTTGAGCATGAACAATGTGAGAAAATATACAGAGATGAAGAACATAAGTTGTATAGAGAAGAAATGGTGAAAAGAGTAGAATGTACAAGAAACTAAGAGCATGCGAAGAATAGAGAAAGAGTAGATGGAAAGAGACAACAAGTGGAGCCAAGCGTGAATAGACAGAAGTAGAACATAATTTAAGAACAAAGAATAAATAATAAGCATTGACACATCTTTATTTTTCTAGGCTATTATTCAAGAAAAAATTTATATCTCAAGGCGGTAGGGTGGTGCTAGGGAGGATAGTTGTCCTCATAGTTTCAAGTGGGCTCTTGAACACATGGAGTAGTAGATTCCATCTAGTTCTATCCAGAAGATTTAGGGTGGTAGGGTGGTGCAAGGGAGAACCATTGTTCTCTGTTATACAGGTTGGTTCCTGTGTGACTGGAAGTTGGAGCTTCCATCCAGTTGGTGTTGGAACACTTAGGGAGTTGGTGCTTCCTTCTAGTGGGTGCTAGAGAAACTAGAGAGTTGGTGCTCTCAACAATTTGCAGCCTATAAAATAGAGGTGGTAGCCTCATTTTGAGTTGGTTCTCAAAGATATATGATGTACAGAAGATAAAATATTGCCTATCATTCTAAGAAGAAGAGGTTTTTTCCCTTTATGGGTTTCCTCAGGAATATCTGTCTCTGTGTATATTATATGTGTGATTGATGTTTATTATTTTCTGTTGTTCATGTCTTCCATAATATTTATAATCACTTGGAGAAGATTAATAATATTTCAATAGGCATAAAATTGTTTAAGCACAATAACAACTGATTCACCCCCCCGCTCAGTTGTCTTAGTAATTTCAACATGATTCGAATTATTTTTGGCACAAAATGAGAGCGGAGATATAATAAAGAAATGCATAGAGATATCACAGATAGTCAATAATATAACATAAATGTATTAGAGGTGAAACCATAAACACAAATATGCAGTAATACATGATTTCTATTAATGAAAGAAATGTACAGAGACTATAAAAATACAGAGTGAAAGACTCGCTAGAATGGTGGCATCTTATCTCTTAGAAGAGATGTGACGGCTACTCGCATTCGCAAGAAGATAATTAAAATGAGGCTTTGAAGGCCTTTTTACAATAAAAATAAATTCCAAAAACCTAACCCTAGAAGATGAAGCACCAAAAGTCATGTGGGCCCCGTTTGGTTAAGTTAGTACATCAACTTCCCGGGGTCATAACTTTTGCATACGATCTCTATTTTAGTTGGATGATAGCCTATTGGAAAGGTATCGTCGAGGATATTCGTTTTGGAGGAAATATAAAAGGAACTTTTATATTGCTCCCTGTTTTCCCAAAAACTTTGTTTAGGGCCTCAAAATGGCCCCTGAAGTTAAAAACTGCTAAAAATAGTAGATTACAAAAATTGCCAGAAAATTGTTTTGAGCTAGTTGGAAAAGGTGGGTAGCCATAGATATCCAACTGGATCAAGTAATTTTCATGCACCTCCAGTGAAACATGCATATAATATTGTGCTTCCATCAATTTCATACATCAGAAATGATTCCATACACTTAGATTATGTACATGTAAATAAGAAGGTAGTACAGCCAAATAAGAAGACACCATCGAAGCTTCAGCAGATTCCCAAGAAGGAACGTAACACACTTTAGGAAGTAGGAAACCTTGTAGGGAATCCATTGGATTTGAAGAGGACTCGATCTCAGCATAAGGATCCTTCTCATGTAATTTCAGCTTCAGAACCTGCGATGCTGATGCATTTTTATATGGTTCAATCTACTGATCCACATACCTACAATAAGGCTGTGGGAAATCCATTATAGAAATAATCCATGCAAAATGAGTATGACTCACTCCTAGAGAATCAAACTTGGGATTTGGTTCCACTTCCACTAGAAAGGAATATGTTCAGGTGCAGATGGGTCCACAGGATCAAGAGGTACAAGGCTAGATAGGTTGCCAAAGGAATTCATCAGATCCATAAATATTTCTACATATCCACGAAGAATTTCAGTGAGCATATGTTTCAGACTTTGTGAGATCGTCTTGCAGTGAAGAACACTATTTCCTAGCAACTGCCTTTTCTTCTTTTGATGCATTGTATTTTGAGGGGGGGTTTTGTTCCCACGTGGTTTTCCCTCTTTCCTCATTTTTTTTCAATGTTCATTAGTTGCATTGTACATGAGTACCTAATATGGCATAGTAGCAGGGACTTATTTTTTACTCCATAGTGATGTTCAGGGGGATGTTGGAGAAATTTCTATATTCGGCACACTAGTTTAGCGGGAGTACCACTAGTTTAGTGGGAGTTAACTGACTAGTTCTATTTTCGCTTTCTAATTTTATACCATCACTATTATGCATGCATTCCTAATTATAGTATGTCATTGACTATATGAGTGAAGGTCACTCACTCATTGATAAGATCATAATATACATTGATTCTTATTCTTCATATTGTATCTCTCTTCCTTTTCTTGATAAGATTTGTTTGTGTATGCTTTAGCTAGGTCTCCTGTGCAGGTTTCCATGAAACAATGACACTCATGGATTCCTATTTACTCTATAAAAAGAGGCATCTTCCAAAGGAAAATTCTAGGGGAAAGAATAGAGAAATAATGAGATTATGGTGAATTGAGAATAGATTCAGATTTGTAATTGAGAGTTTGTGAATCTCACTTTGGCCCTAATAGATTTAGTTGTGCTAAAGTACTTTGGTGGTGATGATGGAATCTATGGAGGCTATGAGGGTATTGAAGCATTAAACTATTGGAAGGATATTTTTAACACCAAGGCATTGGTTGTAAGCTATTTCATAATTATTTAATACAATGATACATTTTCCTTTCCTAACTAAGATTTCCAATGATCTTTGTGTGTATTTCTCCTTGGCTATTTACATAGGTTTATTAAGATATATACATATTGGTTTCTTTCACTGTTTCGTTTGTTCCTCTTGTATATATCTACTTTTACGAATCATTTAATCAAGAACTTGGAGTTACAACTTGCGAGGATAAACAATGATTAAAAATGTCTGAAATTATATATCTTATGTTTCTTTTGAACCTAAGGAAAAGAGTGTATTTTGTTTGGTTTTGTTCTAGTTTTGGGTGCCTAAACTGGGGGTATTGGTTTGTGTCCACACTCACTAATTTATGCACAAAAATAAATTTCCTTTAGCTTGATCAATTCTTCAATGAGTGACTTGTTTTCCCTTCTTTGTTTTCTTAGATCACTCAAAGAACTGATTATTTCAACCTCAAAATCCACCACGCCTACATCAAAATATTCTTCTTTTGAATCTGTCTGACATAATGAGCATATTTCTTCTTTTTCTACTGCAACATATTATTTATTCTTATTATCATTCCATGGATCTACGATAGAATGGGACTCCTTAAAGTAGAGATTGTGTAGCTTATCCCAAAGTTCTTTGGTTGATGAACATTTTCCCACTTTCTCTCTTACTAAATCAGGTAATCCTTCCAGAATGAAATTCATTGCTATTTTTTTTGTTTCTCTTCAATTCCTTCTTGGCTACAACATTTGGTTTCTTTGAAGAGATATATCCTATAAAAAATGATTTCCAAACATCAAATCCCTATGCCTATAAAAATGGTTTCATTCTTGTGCTCTATATTTCATAGTTCGGACCATTATGACCATCAAACATTGGTACTCCATTATTAGTGTAATCCATGATCTACCTTCCAATGGTTAGAATGATTCTTGAAGGACCCACTATGATACCAATTGTTGGAATACTGAGAGGGGGGGCGAATCAGTATAAACACTTTTTACTCCTTTCAACCAAAATATATATAACTTCAAATTTATCAGTAGTATTCAATAATTTATCCTTTGTGCATTAAATATATCATTTCATCATAAACATTATCATTCATTAGTGCATAATAAACAACCACAGATATAAAATACACCTGAATTTATGTGAAAACCCAAATGGGAGAAAACCACATAATGCTTTCTTATATATATCAAGATTACATTCATAGGAAGAACCAAATTATAATTTCTCCTACACCAAATGGAAGGAGGCTCCAATCCCCTATTTACAAGATCCAACTTGAAGGAAGCTACAACTACCTAAATTCTCCAACTACAACTAGAAGGAGGCTCCAACACCCTAGTTTATAGGCTCCAACCTGAAGGAAGATACAAATCCCTTTATTCTCTAGCTCCAACCAGAAGGAGGCTACAACACCCTTTCCTTACCTCGTCTTGTCTCCTTGAAATATAAATATAGACTCAACCTACCACTACCACTGATACTATCACTGCCACTGTCACTAATACATCAATCAATATGTCACTGCCACATCAACATAACACTATCACTACCACATCAAGCTTCCAATGTCACCGCCACTATTATTGATATACCATCATCAACTTGTACCATATCATGCATCAACCACCATGTACTGAACTTGTACCATATCATGTATCAACCATGCACCAAAACATGTACCATACCATGAATTAACCATGTATGAAAACCTGTACCATACCATGCATCAACCATGTACCAAGATATGTACCGTAACAAGTTCCTAACCCATATACCATATCACTCATGATATGTCTCAATCATATCATACACCATGTACTATAGGATATGCCAAAAAAAGTACTATACCATCAATAATATACCTCAACCAAGTACCAACATCAACAAGACATTCCTTTAGTCATGTGCCAAATATGTACCAAGCATGTACCAAGATCACCAAGAAGTGCCTCACCATGTATGATACCATCATCAACATATGTGTCTCAACCATGTACCAAAACATCAATGATATGCAACCAACCATATACTTCAATCATATACCAAAACCATGTTGCATGTACCAAAGCATCAACCATGTACTAAAACATGTTATAACATCACTAATATGTGCCTCAAGCATGGGATAACATGACCATAACATATACTAAACCATATACAAAGTTATACCTCTAAACATGTACCATAACATCACTCAACCATGTATCCAATATGTACCTTAAATCATATGCCCAAATATCCAAACCATGCCTCAAGAATGTATCAAGACACATCCCACAAAACACATGTAAAACATAACTTTGATTTTGTAATAGACCTAGTGCATTAGAAACCAGACATATAGACCTTTCTTAGCCTCAACAACCTGGTACAAGCATCCTTATTTAACTCTGGCTTAGCCTCGATGGGCAGAGGAAATTTATCACGTGGGGCCTCGTGTTACAATAACTAAGCAATCCATAGGGGTGAATCATGGGATGCAATTATTATAACCCATGGGGGTTATCCAAATTAGGGTTTTCTCATAAAATTCCTCTCACACCTACAATCCTGAAACTTTCAGACTCCTTACTCTTTCACTGCCTTAGATTCCTCGTCATTGATTCGCCAATAAATCACTTGCTCACATAGAATATATTCAATACCTTGTGTATGTGAATGTTCTTATGAGAGAATCCTTGAGGTTCATTTATAATTTTTACAAGTAATTTATTTCCTTAATTTAAGGTCAACCTGTACTTTCTTGTTACAACTGTTATCACATGAAGTTGTTAAGGGTCACATGTAGTTGTTATGGGTCAATTCATCCTTATATTTTTGAATTTTTTTGGAAAGTATCATGCTTACACCCTATCTGGAGACATCTACATGATTATACACCTTTGGCTAATTTTTTTTGTGTATTTTGGGCTCAAATTGCAGAAATCGAACAACTACATGACATTTCATAGCACTTGGTCCTGCAAAATGATCTACACAGACATGCGCTACAAAATGCGCTATATAATTTCCTATAGCGGCTACAGTTACAAATTTTATCATAAAACCAATACGACGAAGTGGGTTTCTTGAAAACAATTTTGCAGGAAGATGATATCCCTGCTGACTTGATGACCAAATTTCATCTTGAACCAATTTGCAATTTGAGAGAAATAATTGAAACACCAGTGCGTTGTGAAATGTTCTGCAAATTCTCTATTTTTCATAGTTGATTGGATGTTCTCCTTGTTGGGAGGTTTCCAGCTATCAAGGAGGGTTCAAATGAATTCTCATGGATCAGTTAGATCTCAAGGGACACTTGCACCTAATTTTTAGCACCATTAAGACCTCATGTAGTGAGTTGGAAACAATTCATTAAAGACTTCCAACAATTTCCTGAAAATTAACAGTTTGTTGGATTTTTGTCGCTTTGACTATTGCCACCTATCTCCAAGGCCTAGAATCCAATGAAAGAGATGAGATTAGAACTCCTAAGGATATTTTGATTCTTTTTCTATTTAATGAAGGAGGGAGCTATTGGAGAGGGGTTGGATTCATGATCCAAGAGAGGAGAGATCTAGAGGAGCAGTTGAGTTGCTCATTTGTAAGCCTGAGGGCATGTGTTGTAGGCATTTTTTCCATTAGAGATTCATGAAAGTTGTGATACCAGTATGTTTTTATGTTGTTTCCATGATTTCTTATCATCTTTCTTGAGTAATATTTACAAATTTTGAAGATCAAAATCTCCCTTTTGGTTAATGAATTCATGAGCTACAAAGGATTTGTGGTAATTGCTTGTTAATAATAGATTATTGTTCAAGAACTCTTTAATATATATTACATAAAGGATCTCTATTATGTGGATATTGTTCTCTTTGTTTACCTTCTATTCTTCTATCCATCATTGTATAAGACTTTTTTCTAGTAGGCAGCTTGATTGCCTTTGATATGTAGGATGTTATAACTCCATTCCCAATGGAATGTATTTGCATCAATATGATGTCATCCTTTTTACTCTTCTCTTGCTGATCCACCTATTCAAACTATTTTAATCCATTTACATTTCTATGTTACCAATATTACTCTCATTTGCAGTCTGGGAGTAACTCTTGGAGTGATAACATTCTTGGCATCGTTGCTGGGGAACGAATTGTGAAGATAGCTTCCTTGGGAGAATGACATAGATCTAGATCTTGATGGTAGACAAGAGAGGGACACAAACATTGACTGTAATTATCTACCTGGTGACTCCACAATCAAAGAATCCACTGGGGAGGATCCTGTTGACACAAAGATGACCATACGAAAGGGGATGACTAGGTATCAGCTTATGAGCTTTCTACATGAACTCTTGTTTTTTTTCATCAATTCATTTCTCTCTTTCCCTTTACATATAAAGAGGATTATCCTCTTCTTTGTCTATTCGAATGATCATAATCCTTCCTTTATATATCCATCCTTGGAAAAATAATTCTTTCCTTTTGCCTATGTTGTAGATGTTGATCGTGTATCCTCACCTCAGCCTATTCATAAGGATGAGCTTTGTATTCAAATCCCTCCTGAATTTGATCACCCTTGTAACCTTGAGGAGGTTGAAACTAATTCAAAACCTTCTCATATCTCATTAACTTCTGCTATTACTGTTGAATCTTTCCTTCAACTTGTTAAACCTCATATTCATCCCACTAGATTTCAAACTAGAATTAGAGACACAATGTTTAAACCTTTAAGGCTGCCATATCACCTGCCATAAGAATCGTGCTTATCATATGGTTGATTTTGAAGGGAACGCTTTAGCAGAGCCTAGAAATGGGATCTATATCAAAAAGTATTACTCATAGGTGGATCGCCTTGGGTGACTTCTTGTATATATGTATAGTTCTTATACAATTTTTTTTTGTCCTTTTTTGTTTTATGGACGTGTCATTTTGATGTCATGATTTTCATTGTGGCAGATGTCAAGTGAATAAGAGGTGTTTGTTGGGTTCGAATACGGTGCTAGTTGACACACTCGGAGGCTTGCTTCCGTAGCTTGGGTGATATTCATACCTCAAGTCCAATTGCTATCTTCTAGAGGTATTTGTTTAGGTGACGCCACAAACAATGTTGTCAAATACATTGCAGTAATAGAGTTAATTTGTGATGCCTTGTTGCATGGTATATCTTATCTCCGGGTCTACTTAGATGCACAATTGGTTGTGTCCCGATTAAACGGGGTTTATCACGTTTATGATCCTACTCTACATCGATGATTCCTTAGGGTACGTCTCTTAGAACTTTGTTTGATTAAATTATGTATATTCATGTTCCTAGGAGATTGAATCAAATGATAGATACTCTAGCTAATCAAGCATTAGATTGGCATATTGCACATATGTAAGAAAAATCACACACATACACATTTAAATAAATTTGTAAATAAATGTAATCCATAAGACAAAAAAGATGTAAATACACACACACATATATATATCAAAAGTCTCAGAGTACATAAGTGCACGCAAGCGCCTCAGAAAAACATATCCAATATACATCACAGGGATTATGCCCTAAAAAATATACAGAAAGTGCACCTGGCACGTAAGTGGTCTATCCTAAGCTAAGGGTGGGGCCTGTTCGCCCTACTATAGTGAACCACGATGTTTTCCAAATGCTGGAAGAGTTGGACCCATGTCCATGGCACCCAAACTACATGAGGTTGCATTGATGGTGGGAGATCCTTGATCTCTACCATAGGGACTGTGCGAGTGAGGGTGGTGAGGTTCCACTCTACCCGTCTCAAAACTCTCTCAGCCTCTTTGGCTAGAGGTCCCCCTGTTATTGCTGCTATTCTAGCAGCTACGACTGGTATTGCCTCTGGTCGAGGACACCGCCTGGTCCTCGAGAAGGTTGTTGTACGCACTGGACCTACATCTATACATAAACAGATACATAGTTGTTAGATACTCTAATTCCCATAAAAAATTATATATATAAAAAGAAATAAAAAAATAAATAACATTAAAAAACGAACGTACCTATCTCTCCTCGCTCTTCTCCAAGAGGTATGGGCATGTTCTAGTCCCTAGAAAAGTTGATCCCGACGTAGGGGTAGTCCTCTATCGCTGGAATCTACTGTGCCCACCAGTCAAAAAATGCATCATCGAAGGCCTCTATGGTCCTTCCTTACCCCTGTCGTGGCAACAACACTGCCCATCTACACACTATTGGGAGGGAGGCCACGTGCCCTCACATTATCTCTCATGGACTGAGACCAGGGACTCTCTCAAAGAAGAATGAGCACAAAAATGGTCCCAAATCCAAAGTTTTTGTTGTCCCGCCCACGACACTCGATGAGTTGTCTCTTCATGCAGTCTATCATGTTCATTCTCCAATCAAATATTCATGCATTCAAGCACTGCACTGCACAATACATGTGCACCTAGGAGACCTAATGTAAAGCCGTGGATCTAGTGATTCTCCCAATGAGTAAAACTATCACTTTGAGTGATAGGGTGGTAATCCTGTTAATTGGCACCTGAGAACCCACTTTCTCAGTGCCGACCTCACAATGGATTCCAATTAGCTTTTCAATGTTGTGAGGCTTGGGGGAAAAGTCACATAAGTTGACTGGTTCACCCCTCCTCGAGAGGCTAGTCAGAAAGTAAACGTTTTCAGTCGTTGGATTCAATGACTTCCCCTCGAGCATAAACGACTCAGTGTGAGGATGCCAATATTCTACCAAGACATTTAGTAGCCTGGGTTGTGCCCTCATGAATGGACACCATAAAAACTTCCACAAACCACATTGTCTCTATGCGGCCATAGCTGAAGGGTCCTCATCGACTAGTAGATCAATGTCCTCATGCTCCCTCTCTCTCCAATGGACATACATTCTACAAAATGACAAGTTCAAAGGAGAGTTAATGATTCCATATCTTTGAGGGTGTATGCGGGTTGTATTGGACATAGTGGCATATGCATGCAGGAATTTTGTTTTCTTCTCGTGGGCATACGGGGGATGTCCTAGGACAACCCGCATACATGTAGGGCCGATCATTTTTAAAGGTGTGCCCCCCAAAAAAATCTAAAACTAATGTAAAAGGAAAGTATGGAAATGCAAGAGGAGCTAGTTTGTACTTACTTGGTCCAAGCGGGGGTTCGTTTCGTCCACTGAAGATCTTAGAATCAAATTCTTTAACAAAGGGGTGTTTTTGTCTTTTTGGTCAATTCTTAATTTGCAATGGTGATAATGCGCTGCCAACTTCTATTTATAAACTTTTTTGGCCCTTTTGTCATTTTGTTTTGACCACTTTTGTCATTTTTTCTAGCTTGAAAATAATTTAACGTGGTTCTTGAGTTTCCCATTGGATGTTACAATACAGTTTACTTTTGGTTTGGGAAAACCTTTTGAGAGATGGGCCACTTTTAAGGTCTTTTGGTAAAAAGTCATTTTTTCCAACTTTGTGCATCTAAGTTAGGATTCCACCTCCACTTGTTGCACCTCGTTGTATTTTTCTCTTTACCATAGGATCGATCCCATATAATTGTGACACATAACCATCATTGCTTCTCTAGAAGTGTCGTAATTTAGTGGTAGAGCCTGCCTTCACATGGATGCCCTAGGTAGATCCTGGTTGCATTTTGGTGTTCATGCCATCGTTAATGACTATAGGCTTGTGAGTCCTTTTATTATTGTCTTGATTATGATTTTGAGCCTTCACATGTCTGATATGTCATCACTCTTGGCCTCACCCTCGAGAATCCCAAAAAAGAGGTCTTCTTTTAAGCCGTTTTCAGACCCTCTAAATATGAAAAGATGGATGAGCGATATTGTTGTACTTCATGCTCGCCAAACTAAAATTTGAAGGCATGTCTATACGGTGGTATTTTACCCCTTTCTTCGATCCATATGGTCAATTTTACGAACAAAGGTACACTCTATGAACTTAGTTTATCTAGAAGAGTATTCTCAGGTATAAGTTTACCCCTTTTTCGGGCCCGAGGGACTAAATTTATGAAAAAGAAACCCCCATGGAGTCCATAGTTAAGATCTTTTCAGACTCCCTAAAATTGAAAATATATCTGAGTGATCTTGTTCCTTCACACTCGTTAAACTGGTCCAGAAGAACGTCCTCTATGGAGTCCATAGTTAAGCTCTTTTCAGACTCCTTAAAATTGAAAATATCGTCAAGTGATCTTGTTCTTTCACACTCGTTAATTCGTTCAGAAAAACATCTACTGGTATGATTTTACCCCCTTTTCCAGCCTATAGATTAAGGAGGAAAAAGGTACACCTCGGGAGATTCGTCTCTCCAAGAGAGTTCTCCTCATTAAATTTCACCTTTTTCGAGCTAAGGAGACTAAATCTAGAAAAAAGAAGCAAGTCCATAGTTAAGCTCTTTTCAGACTCCTTAAAATTGAAAATATTGTCGAGTGATATTGTCTTTGTGACACTCATTAAAATGGTTTTGAATAGATGTCTTTTCGGTGCTAGTTTATCCCTTTTTTGAGCCGACTAGACTATATTCAAAAAAGGTACCACAGTGGAGTCTTCTTTTATGTTTTTTCAGACTCTCTAAAAATGAAAAACCACTGAGCTTACCTTCTCTGGGCCCATTTAAAATTACATTGAAGGACATTATCATAGTGTCTTATTAATCTCATCTACATCTCTACATATTTATCCTAATGTCGGCTCCATGTTGCTCTCAACTGAACCATTGAAGCATGCCTTATACGGAAGCCTTGTAGCACTTTTCCTTTGCATCTTGACACCTTGACCCATAGATAAATTTTCTTGAGTGTCCTTTCCCTGCACATGTCTCCTTTCTCTGAGAATTAGTGCGTTCCTTGTGCTTGGAACTAGCATGATTTCAGCACTCATTCCTCCTTTGTAACGTATCATTATTTTATTATTTTTCAAGCTCTCCAAAACATTGAAAAAGACAAAAAAAAAAATCAAATATACCCCAAAACAAGAATGGGAAAAGTATTTTCTTTTTACGGCAAGACAATAGGTCGCCCTTGGAAAAATCACATCCTTCCGTTTGTTCGTCAAGATTTGGGATTTAATATGACCTTAGGAAGTTGTTCTCGTAACATAGAGTTGTGTCCTCCTCCGTTTCCTTATCCTTCCAAACATATGCAGAGTTTGCGTTGCCTCCTGCATCATGAACTTATGTCAATGTCTTGTTTCCTGAGTCTGATCATCAGTTGTGCTATTGTCCAAGGGAATTTTTACCCAATTTGATTCAGAATTTCTGTAGTTTGTCTCTTGCCCTCATGCCCAACTATCTGTAAAGTCCAATCAAGTCCTTGTTCAAAATCAATGAAGTTTTTTCCTGGTCACCGAGATCCTCTTGTTTGTTCCCCGACGAGCCGTCAAAGAAATTTGGGTAGTGAATTCATACACTCAAATTACACTCCTACCCTAGTTTTGAAGATCTTGAAGTTGTTGCTCGAGCTCTGAAGGCCTCATCTCCAACAATCAGGCATCATTGACTTCTTGAAGATGGATACTATACAAGTATATATTTGATTTTGAGATGTAGATCTATTGTGTATTGCTTGTGGCTACACTCTATATAGTTATATGACATGTATATACAGTGCATTTGATTGGAAGCCATGATTTATTTCATCCCGAGCATGGTGCTCACCTCAGTGAGACAATTGTTATTTTGCAGATGGAACCTCCTGAACTATGGTCCCGGGCTCACTTGCTTCATACATTGGTGAATATTTGTAATGTATTTCGGCCATCAGATTCTCTTCTGACCTCACACATTATGGGGCATCTGTTATAACCCTAAATTGCACCATACATGCATACCTAGCATCAGGTCATCTTACTTACTATTTTTTCCAAGCCAACACTGAACAACTCTTCTTAAAAACACAATATTTGAAGATGTACGTGCCCTGCACCACTACTACCCGAGTATGTATGCTAGCTACACCATGACAACCCACGTACACCCACAAAATTTGTGTTTTTAAGAAGAGTTGTTTAGTGTTGGCTTGGAAAAAATAGTAAGTAAGATGACCTAATGCCAGGTATTCATGTATGGTGAAATTTAGGGTTATAACAATATCTTCCTTGGTTTTCTGGAGAGGATCATGTTATAGATAAGAGGAATTTGGATGCCTTCGAGAACTTTGTTGATCAGTTTGAGATAGTTCGTGATGATGTTACCATGAGGTTGTTCTCCAAATATTTGTTTAGAGATGCTACTATATGTTTTAAAGGTTTGGGAGACGATTCTATTGGTTCTTGGATTGAGCTATGCAATGCATTTTTTAAGTGTTTGGGTGAGAACAAGTCCCTTGATCAATACTTGTCTTATTTTAATTCTTTGAGGAGAGGGGAAGAGGAATCCTTGGTTGTCTTCAAAAAGAGGTTTTACAGTGTTTATCATAGCATGCCAGTGGAAATCCGACCTTCCAAGATTGCTGGCATGGTGTACTATGAAATGGATCAACATTCAAATCTTGTCCTTCTCCTAAGAGAAAGGAAAGATTCATCTTTAAGAAGGTTGTTTGAGGATACTGAAGAAGATGAAGAGAACATACAGGATTTCCAGAGGATTTCAGATCAAGCATACTTTGAAAATATTCCTGCACAAGAGGAGCAACAAGAAGACTGTCAATATATTTCAGATTTGCAGCAAAAAGATAGTGAGTATGAATCAAATTTCAAGCAACAACAAGGATGTAAGTATAGTTTACATTTGGAATAGAATTCTTAAGTATATTCAGATTTTTCCATGGACAGGGATGCATGTCAAGCTTATGATCCATTTTCAAAACATGTTTAGCATATAGTAACAGATGATTGCATAGATAATTATATGTTCCTAGCTGATCATTATCAGTGTGATTTAAAATCTGTTGTACCATTAACTTGTCATCATCATGTTGAAAATGAAGAGACTATCATTTTTTATGATCAAGAATTTCTCACAAGGGAACAAGAAGGTTATCTATTTGCATGAAGAGAGGCATTCATGGATGATAAGTTATTTTATGTGGATCATTATGTTTCTGATCTTGGTTTTAAGGATCCAGTTGTAGCTTATATGGAATCATATGTTTCATATTTTCTGAAAATTTCAGATTGCATTAATTCACCAATATTCATGGGTGAGTATGGTTTTCTGAAGGAATTTATGTCACTGCTTCTATATTTCTGTTATTATTCATTGATCAGTGACATAGATGAGAAGTTTTCAGTTAGGAAGTTACTTGATTGGCTCTGGTGGAAGTTTGTTTTCACCTAGCCTATTGTAAAGAATCAGTTAGTTTAGGATTGTACATAAATAAACTCCATCTGGAGCATGTTTGTTTATTTTATCTTTGTAAGTAGAGTAGTGTACATGTCAACCTGTTGTCTTCAAAAAAAGGTATTTGATCTTGACACCATAACCCAACAACTAAGGCACTAGATTTGCAACAGTTATTAGATCCTAACAGGGAGGAATCTATCCCCTATGGAGCCAATGTTATCACATGAAGTTGTTAAGGCTCACATGTAGTTGTTATGGGTCAATTCATCGTTAGATTTTTGAATTTTTGAGGAAATTATCATTCTTACACCCTATCTAGAGACATTTACATGCTTATACACCTTTGGATAATTTTTTTGGTTATTTTGGGCTCAAATTGCACAAATCAGACAACTACAGGACATTTTGTAACGCCCGACGCTGCGAAATGATCTACATAGATAGGCGCTACATAATTTCATGCAGCTGTTGTTACAAAATTTATCATAAAACCAAAAAACCAAAGTGGGTTTCTATGAAATGTTTGTGAAGGAAGATGATATCCATGTTGACTTTCTTACCAAATTTCAGCCTGACCTAGTTTGGAATTTGAGAGAAACAATTAAAACACCAGTGCGCTGTGAAATGTGCTGCAAATTCTCTGTTTTGCATAGTTGATTGGATATTCGTCTTGTTGAGAGGTTTCCAGCTGTCAAGGAGGGTTTGAATGAATTCAAAAGGATTATTTATATGTCAAGGGAAACATGCGCCTACTTTTTATCTCTATTAAGACCTCATACAGTGAGTTGGAAGCAATTCATTAAATACTTCCAACAATTTCCTGAAAATTAGCAGTTTGTTGGATTTTTGTCTCTTTGACTGTTGCCACCTATCTCCAAGGCCTATAATCCAATGAAAGAGATGGGATTATACCTCCTAATGATATTTTTATTCTTTTTCTATTTAATGAAGGAGGGATCTCTTGGATAGGGGTTGGATTCATGATCCAAGAGAGTAGAGATCTAGAGGAGCAGTTGAGTTTCTCATTTGTAAGCCCAAGGGCATGTGTTGTAGGCATTTATACCATTAGATATTCATGAAAGTTGTGATACCATACTGTTTTTATCTTGTTTCCATTCTTTCGTATCATCTTTCTTGAGTAATATTTACAGATTTTGAAGATCAAAATCTCCCTTTGGTTAATGAATTCATGAGCTACAAAGGATTTGTTGTAATTTCTTGTTAATCATAGATTATTGTTCAAGCCCTCTTTAATCTATATTACAGAAACAATCTCTGTTATGTTTATATTCTTCTCTTTGTTTACCTTATATTGTTCTATCCATATTTTCATAAGCCTTTTGTCTAGTAGTCATCTTGATTTCCTTTGATATGTAGGATGTTATAACTCCATGTCCAATGGAATGTATTTGCAGCAGTATCATTCCCTCCTTTTTACTCTTCTCTTGTTGATCCACCCATTCAAACTATTTTAATCCATTTACATTTCTATGTTACCAATATTACTCTCATTTGCAGTCTGGGAGTTATAATAACAACCACTTTAACCTTTAATTAATAACTTGTAACTTCTTGTTTCAACCATTTAGGGGCATCTTAACCATTCTTTAGGGATTCCAACTTCACGAGGGCATATCTCCTCAACCATGAGGAAATACATGGAATACCACCTACCATTGGAAATGACATGATGATGACTATCCATGTATGAGTATGTTACATGCATTTGCACTGTCCTTCATCCTCTTTTTCCTCAAAGAACTCCAAGCTTCATGAACACACCTCTATGGATTCTTGTAGACTTCTTCAAATTCACCCCTCACATTTGTGGAAATCCATGAAAACCACTTTTATTGAAATCAATGAAAACCAACTCACCAACAATATCCCCCTTTGGCATTGATGGCAACACTCATACTCCCTCTATGCCAATTTTTCCTCATCTATTTATTTTGATGTTTGTCTCCCCATTTGTTATCAATGGAAAAGGGTATCTCCCTTTGGGATGCTCCCCCTGTCTTTATGATTTTGATATTTCTCTTCTAATCTTTCTTTTTATCCTTCTTTGACATCATCGGAAAAAGGCTAACTCATGTCTCCCCTTGTATTCATGCTTCTGATATTTCTTTTTTTATCTCTTCTCTAAACAATTTTGTCCCCTTGACTTCTTTACAAGATTCTATGTATATCAATGTGGGGCTTCTTGTACTTTCTTCCTTTCCTCTCTTCCAGAGCTTCTTATCCATTGGTTCTTCCTCTCGTAATTCACTGACATATATAAAAAACATTCAAAGTTAATTGACTTCAAATATTTATGGAATTTCACGTTTACTTCTTAGACATCAATTACCACATCATTCAAAAATTTCCCTTTGACGATATATATTTTTATGATGGTTTCTCTTCCCCTGTCTTACTGTGCCTTTCACTGCTTGTCTTCCTATGACTGATTGGTTCCACTTGTCAATATGCTTTCATCCATTGCTAAGAATATTATCCGACTTGTGTATTATTTACCTATCTACTACTACTTAGACTCCCCCTCTTTATCATTCACATTACCTGGAGTCTCCAAGACGAATGGCTCAGAAAGGTGGAGGAAGCTTCCCTAATGCAGAGTAATATTAATCCTTACCTATGGATTCATCATCTTCCTGAATTCTGACATTTTCCTCTTCATCATCTTCCCAAATTCTGACATCTTTCTCTTTTCCTATAGATTCATCATGATCTCAAACTACTGCAAATCTCGAGAGTATGATTTTAGGAAGTACTTCATCCACCCGCTCTTCATTTTCCTGTTGTTCATTCACCTATTCTTGATTTATTTTCCAAACCTATTTATATTTGATATGAATTTTTTATTTCATAGAAGTATCCATCATGCTTGTACAATCATGAGATATGTGTCCATAGTTGTGGCATTTGTAACATTTTATATTGTATGGAGCCACACAAATGTTTCTTGATTGGCCATTTCTTCCATAAGCTATGCAATTTACAACTTTATGTCCAAAGTTATTACAAGTAAAAAAATAACCATATAAGAAACTTTGATACCTGGGAGTGAATGATCTTCTTTGTGATGTATTCCTTATGAATTCATGCCTTGGATGATCATGATCTTCTCTTTTGTTGTTTCCTTCACAATGATTTAATCTTATTTGATACCTAAAAGTGGAGGGTATTATTTGATATCCGTCTCTTATGTAATATTCCTTTTGTGTCTTTTCCATTTTAGGAATGTTCTCCTTTGAGGGCTCACATTCTTTAATCTTGATAGTGTCTTTGACGATTTCTTCATTCTTCCTTTCTAGTAACTTGTAACATTTATCTTCAATTTTCTTTACTGATGGTGTGGATATTCCTTTCTCTTCAACGTTCTTTCTAAGATTGACAACTTTAACTCTTAATGTGACTACTTCTTCTTCAAGGTTCTCACAATATTCTTCTTTCTTCATCATCTGGATATTCATGATTTCTTCCATTATATTTTCTTCTTCAAGTTGGGTCTTCAGGGTGATGATTTATTTTTCAATTCTTCTTTATTGTTGACTAAATTTTTCTTCAAGATTCTTTAAGTCCTCAGATATTTATTTAAGGTGACTTGTCAAAATTCCTTTTCTCTTCTCTGCTTCCTTTCTTTGTGATACTATTTCGGTTTCTAGACAATGTTTATGATCCTTGAGATTTTCTTCAATCATTTTAGCTTCATCCGGTTGAGATTTTAAATTTATGAAAACCTACCTGACTTCTCTAGAACTTTCCTTTAGATTGATCAATTCTTCCATGAGGGACTTTTTTCCCTTCTTTCTTTTCTTAGCTCACTCAAAGAATTGATTAGTTCAACCTCAAAATACTTTACTCCTACTTCACAATATTCTTCTTCTGAATCTATATGGCATAATGATCATATTTATTCTTGTTCTACTTCAACATATTATTTATTCAGATTAGCATGCTATGGATCTACGATAGAATGGGATTCCTTAAATTAGAGATTGTGTAGCTTATTCCAAAGTTATTTGGCTGATGAACATTTTCCCACTTTTTCTTTTACCGGATCAGGTAATTCATCCAGGATGAAATCCATTTCTATTTTGTTGTTTCTCTTCAATTCCTTCTTTGTTGTAGTCTTTGGTGTTGGACAGTTGGATTAGGTTGATGGAAAATTGGTTTCTATTGTTGTTTGTCATTGATGTAAATACTTGGAGAGTGATATTGTGATATTGTAAATTGTCGTCAACCCTTAGTGAGTGATGTCGACCCTTGGATATGTCTGGTAGCGAATTCTGGTAGACAAAATGTATGGGTAAGGGACCTGAGTTTATTTTAGGCATAAAGGAATTCAGATAACTAAATATGAAGGTAATACTATTCTCTATGGATAATACATGTCATGTATTTCTAGTTATATGTGGAACGTCAAATAACTCCTCATGGTTTGAGAGTTATGGCCTTGTGAAGCTGGAGAACCCTCATGAGGTATCTAGAATCCCCTAGAAGGTCAAATAAGTCAATTTATCCTAGAAGCTCCTAAAAGACGTTTTCTAGTCAAAGTGGGTGAAACTAGGAGTACTTAATCATGAGTTGAGTTGTTTCAAAAAGAAAATAATTATAAATAAATTAGTTGCAACTAGAATTGGAGAGTTTAATAATTATGGATAAAGTGGTTGTAAGTGGACAAGTGGTTAGAAGTAGGTTATCCATAAAAGAAGGGAGTTGGGTAAAGTTAGTTAGATGGTAACCCCTTGAGGAAGCTACTTGTAGAGTACTAATAAGACATCAAGGGTATCCTATTATCACTTATCACATTGAATACATATTATTGTGTAAGGTTTATTGTAGGTACTCATTGATACATCTGAAGTTATGCAAGTCTGAGGTAGCAGGAAGGGGTGACAATTTTTTTTCCAGAGTTGCTTAAATTCTGAAAAAAGCCTAGTTTTTGAGGTGTACGTAGGCTGCAATGGAAGAGGTCATGTACATACATAGGATGGAAGTATAAAAGGGCATGTACAATTGAAAATACATGAAATATTGAGTTGTTGAGTGTGTGAGGTTCTCAAAGTCTGAAAGAAAGCTCCCCGGAAGGTCTATAGTGATCAGGTATAACATATCTATCTATAGGTTCAAAAGGTATGTCATATTCTTATGAGTAGTTGGACATTGTTGTCTATATGAGATATGGTTGTGGGATATTTAGGATTTTCCCTAGAGAGGTTATTGGTTGTATGACACTTATGGTATGCGCTAGATCTACATAAATACAACACTGGTATGTTTGGTATTATTCATTTGTACATTTTGTTGGTCTAAGTGTTGAGGCATAACTTGTATTTCTTGGTACATGGTTGAGGGTTTTGGTTGTGATGTGTTGGTGAAGTTGTTGGTTGGTTTGAGGTTGCATATCG
>SNQJ01S0028334.1:96713-141601 GCA_010110895.2 Picea sitchensis
TCCAGGATGAAATCCATTTCTATTTTGTTGTTTCTCTTCAATTCCTTCTTTGTTGTAGTCTTTGGTGTTGGACAGTTGGATTAGGTTGATGGAAAATTGGTTTCTATTGTTGTTTGTCATTGATGTAAATACTTGGAGAGTGATATTGTGATATTGTAAATTGTCGTCAACCCTTAGTGAGTGATGTCGACCCTTGGATATGTCTGGTAGCGAATTCTGGTAGACAAAATGTATGGGTAAGGGACCTGAGTTTATTTTAGGCATAAAGGAATTCAGATAACTAAATATGAAGGTAATACTATTCTCTATGGATAATACATGTCATGTATTTCTAGTTATATGTGGAACGTCAAATAACTCCTCATGGTTTGAGAGTTATGGCCTTGTGAAGCTGGAGAACCCTCATGAGGTATCTAGAATCCCCTAGAAGGTCAAATAAGTCAATTTATCCTAGAAGCTCCTAAAAGACGTTTTCTAGTCAAAGTGGGTGAAACTAGGAGTACTTAATCATGAGTTGAGTTGTTTCAAAAAGAAAATAATTATAAATAAATTAGTTGCAACTAGAATTGGAGAGTTTAATAATTATGGATAAAGTGGTTGTAAGTGGACAAGTGGTTAGAAGTAGGTTATCCATAAAAGAAGGGAGTTGGGTAAAGTTAGTTAGATGGTAACCCCTTGAGGAAGCTACTTGTAGAGTACTAATAAGACATCAAGGGTATCCTATTATCACTTATCACATTGAATACATATTATTGTGTAAGGTTTATTGTAGGTACTCATTGATACATCTGAAGTTATGCAAGTCTGAGGTAGCAGGAAGGGGTGACAATTTTTTTTCCAGAGTTGCTTAAATTCTGAAAAAAGCCTAGTTTTTGAGGTGTACGTAGGCTGCAATGGAAGAGGTCATGTACATACATAGGATGGAAGTATAAAAGGGCATGTACAATTGAAAATACATGAAATATTGAGTTGTTGAGTGTGTGAGGTTCTCAAAGTCTGAAAGAAAGCTCCCCGGAAGG
Source organism: Picea sitchensis (assembly GCA_010110895.2). Lineage (NCBI taxonomy): Eukaryota > Viridiplantae > Streptophyta > Pinopsida > Pinales > Pinaceae > Picea > Picea sitchensis. The sequence goes on from SNQJ01S0028334.1 coordinate 97,733, forward strand.
TCTATAGTGATCAGGTATAACATATCTATCTATAGGTTCAAAAGGTATGTCATATTCTTATGAGTAGTTGGACATTGTTGTCTATATGAGATATGGTTGTGGGATATTTAGGATTTTCCCTAGAGAGGTTATTGGTTGTATGACACTTATGGTATGCGCTAGATCTACATAAATACAACACTGGTATGTTTGGTATTATTCATTTGTACATTTTGTTGGTCTAAGTGTTGAGGCATAACTTGTATTTCTTGGTACATGGTTGAGGGTTTTGGTTGTGATGTGTTGGTGAAGTTGTTGGTTGGTTTGAGGTTGCATATCGGTAAGGTTTTTATCTCTAGTCTATGTGAGGTTTATTACACATGATTATGATTGTATGCACATGTATGTCACATCACTAGAGAGATATAGATGCAAATGGTTCAAGTGATATTCTTGAGATATTGAGATCTGATCTATTGAGGAGAGTATTGGGACACATTTTTGGTGATGGTTATGAGGTATTGTGATGTGCATAGTTGATGCACTTGTAATGGTACATGTTGTGAGAGTGATTGATGTACATGGTTGATAGAACCGGTTGATTGGTATAGGTTGTGATAGGATACGTGTTGATGTGATAGATTAAGAAAAGAGTTTGAGTTTGAGAAAGGTGAAAACCCCAGATTTTTTAGGGTGTAAGCAGGCTATAGTATAGATATGATGCATACATATGTTGGCTGCAATATAGACATGTCACGTACATACACGAGTTGTAGAATAGACAAGTCGCGTACCTATTGGTACATGATGATTATAGGTACATGTTGATCACAGATTATTGGTACAAGTTGGTTACATGTTGTTGGCATAGATTGGTACATGTTTATAGTGGTATATCTCACAGTGACAATGTGGTAGTGTTTCTATCATTTATTTGACATTTATATTTTAGGGAAGTAGGATAGGGAAAGGAAAGGGGATTGTAGCCTCCTTCTGGTTGGTTGTAGAGAATCGGGGAGTTGGAGATTCCTTTAGGTTGGATCTTGAGAACTAGGTGGTTTTAGCCACCTTCCAGTTGTAGCTGGAGAACATAGGGAGTTGTAGCATCCTTCTAGTTGTGTCTAGAGAATTGAGGATTTGGTGATTCCCTCAGGTTGTATCCTGAGAAACTAGGGGTTTGGAGCCTCCTTCCAGTTGGAGTTGGAGAATTAGAAGTTGTTTCTTCCTTGAATCTAATTCTTAAAGACATATAAGAAAATAATTCCATGATTTTCTCTTGCATTTGGTTTCCATGTAAAATATTGGTCTACTGTGCATTGTGTGGATGTCTATTATTGGTTATTATGCACTAACGAATGCTAATGTTATATGATGCAATAACATATTAATGATAAAATCATGAACACAGTTGAATACGTTAAAGGGATATAAATTATGGTTAAAGGATCAATAAGTGGTCTAAATTTCTCATTATTGATTCATTCCCCCCTCTCATTAATCCAACAATTGGTATCATAGAAAGTCCTTCAAGAAACAATTTAACCATTGGAAGGATATCATGAATCACACTAGAGTTGGGATAACACAATTTAATGGTGAGAAATATGTAATCTTGAGAAAAAATATATAGACATACATACAGGCACAAGGAATTGATGTTTCAGAATTAGTGGTGGATGGATACAAAGCACCAACTACTCCCCCAATAAACAAGGACAAGAAGAAACTCGAAGAAAATAATTCAAGAGCCAAGAACGCTATTTAGAATGGTGTATATGAATAAATATTTACTAAAATCATGCACTATGAATCCACCAAGGAGATGTGGAAAAAACTAAATACTATCTATGAAGGAGATGAAAAGGTTAAGGAATCCAAACTTCAAATCATCAGAGAAAAGTTTGAATAGTTAAAGATGAAGGAAGATGAAAACATAGCAGCCTAGTTTCTATGCATCAATGAGGTAATAAACAAGATCAAAGGCTTGGGAGATGAGATAAAGGATCTAGTCATTGTTAAAAAGGAATTAAGATCTCTACCAATGAGATTTTAATCAAATATCTCAGGCCTAGAAGAAGAGTTGATCTAGATACAATGACCATAATTGAGCTACATGGGATACTCATAGCTTATGAGATGAGGATAGAAAAATAAAATCCGGTTACACTGGAAGCTACATTAAAATAATCTAAGAAGACAAATAATAGTAACAAGCAACAATCAAATTCAGTTTGCAAGAAAAAGCCAAATTCAGAATGTAGTTGCAGCGATGATTCAGAAGAAGATGAAGAAATGGAAAACTTTGTAAGAAAGTTGCAAAAGGGAACATGTAAATATAAAGGTAAGCTTTCGTTGAAATGTTTTAATTGTGGTAGAATTGGCCATTTTGCAAATAAGTGTCCTTATGCCAAAAATTCAGATAGTGATGAAGAGGAACATCCCAAGAAAGAAAAGAGATAGCAAATGGGAAACTGGTAAAACAAAAATAAAGTCTTCAATAAAAATCTATACTCAATAAAAGACATTTTCTCATCTCGTGAAGATGATGAAACCAACAATGATTCAAAAAAGTTATGATTTATAGAGAAGGAAAATCAAACAAGAAACTCTGATAGTTTATAAGAATAAGGTGAAGTGGATCTCAGATCAGAATTAATTAGTGCCCTAAAAGATCTAAGGAATGAAATAAATAAAAACAAGTCACTCAAGAAAGAAATAAAACTAAAAGAAACCCAAAATCTTAACTCAAAGGAATTCAAGTGGATAATTATAAAGCTAAAAGTCTAGGTAGAAGAGGATAGAAGGATTAAAGAAACAATCATAAGTCATCTAGCATAGAAGGAGAAGATGATTGAAAGGTTGGAAGCAAAAGAAACCACTCTAAAAAAATATCTTCAGAAAAAGAAGATGCAACAAGATAACACCAAGACATTGGATAAGATCATCAACAATCAAAATCCATACTATGATAGGTCTAGACTAGGATACAACCAAATGAAGTCTGAGAAAGGTTCAAGCTCCATAACGAAATAAATAGAACAAAATACTTATGAAGAAGTTATCAATGGAAGGAATCATGGTCAACAAGAATTAGAAAGAAATGAATACAAAAGAACTTCTACATTTAAGTAACAAGGAATCCTCAATCATTACAACCAAAGAGAATATATTGATAAGATAAGGAGGAATTACAGAAAGACTACACTACAAGGAAATTCATTCACTCCCAGGTGTGTATATTTATTTTATGGTCATTTTTTATTGTACTAATGATGCAGGAGCATAACCTTCAAAGTCAAAGAAGCAAGCGTGGAGGAAAGGACATGACATCTCAACATTTAATTCAAAAGTAAATCGAGTTATTGAGATATTTTGGAAACAACATTTTAAAATATGTTGTGTTTGTAAAGTCGTATAGAACTTTAAGGAGTTGCAGATATAGAGTGTTGACTCTTATCTGTAAATAATTGTTAGTTATTGTAATAGGACAAAGAAGGTAATCGCTAAGAGTTGATAGGATAAGTTCCAGACATGACGAGAGAACTCGTGGAGCTAGTCCTTAGATAGTTTGTTTCTATATTGTAAAATTATGACGAGATAGGAAGATAGAGAGTAGAGAAGAATAGAGTAGAAGAAATACGCAGGGAAGAACTGCAATGTATGTAATTTGTTTCATGAAATAATAGAACAGACAAAATTGTCCCAAATATTGCACTGTGTTCATTTTATTGTGTGATTGAATGAATATTACATTCTTTTCATGTGATTTAGTTCATTTTTGTTCATGTATGATTGTTCGAGAAGTTGATTGTATGAGTTTGTAACGAAACTGGATAATTTTCAATTGTTTATGTTCTGAAAATCGTATGCAAGGTGTGCATCTCAAACGCAAGGAGTGTGTTGACAAAGTCTCAAATTGACTCAGAAGAGAGAGAAAAGAGAGAAGAGGAAACTTAGACTAGGTGCAAGGAGCACACAACGTAAAGGAATGACCAAGCATCGAAGAACCAAAACAGAGGAACGCCAAGAGGACGAGAAGAATTTCTTTTCAAGAAATCCTTCGAACTGAGTTATCAAAATCCCAGAATGCAAGGAGTGTGTGGGAATTAAAAATACTTTAAGGATCAATATCAAAATGGATAACACTTTTCATAAGTTTTGACGAGATCCAAGAGTCGGACTCATAGGAGGAGCAAAGGTAGAGACCTTTGAAGACTGATAAATATTCTAAGTCGGAAGAAATTAAAAGCTCAGGAGGAGGAGCGATAGTGGCCATTGGATCACAGTGAAAAGGATCAACAGTCGTCTGATCGGAGCAAGGTGCATGAGCCCTAGATCTTTGCACACTCAGGAGAGAGAACTTACCAAGGTTTGAGAATTGAGATTTCTGCAGCTCGGAGAGTCGGAGAGACGAAGTAAAATCTCAATCATCCGATCATCCAAAGTAGATATGAACCGTCAGATCATCCGAAGTAAATATCAAGAATAATATCACCCAAAGTGAGTCTGAGCCGTCAGATACCATGACTTCAGGAGGAGGAAAGTTTGAGACTTGATATTTCCGAAGCCCGGAGATCCGAAAATATGAAGTAAATCTCAATCCTTCAATCAGTCAAAGTGAATTTGAATCGTTAGATCGTCTGAATTAAATCTCAGGCGTTGGATCACCTAAAGTGAATCTGAACCCTCAGAGTTCAGAAAGACGAGGCATAGATTTTTGAGCTCCGAGTAAAGTACCAAAGTAATCCATAGCCGTTAGATTAAGAGGATACGTGGCGTGAATCTATGGACTCCAGGTAAAGTCCCGAAGTAATTAATAGTCGCCAGATCTAAGAGAGACGTGTCATAGATAAATGCACTCTAGGTAAATACTAGAAGAAATTCTCGATTGTCATATCTATACGATAGGTGGCACAAATATGTGGACTCTGGGTAAATACCCAAAGTAATCCTCGATCGTTAGATCAAGTGGACATGCAGAATAAATCTACATACTTCAAGGGAAGTGAAAAGTTTGAGATTTGAGATCTCAGAAGTCTGGAGACCCGAAAGAGATCCCGACCATTGATCGAGAAGAGGGCCACAGGACCATTGATCTATGTTGAAAGGTTCAACACCTGAATTAAAGGAAAGTTTGTTGATTAAGAAGGGCAGGTGTCCATAGATCGTCAATTCTGGAAGATTGACGTACAGAGGAAAGAAGGGTTTGATATTTGAAAAGTCTGAAGTCCAGAGTCATGAAGGAGATCACATCCATTTATTTAGGAGGGGCATATATGGTCTGTATATTTGAAAAGGGAATATCTGAACCATCTGTTTAGAAATTACTGTCAATATCGAGAGATCGACGGTCCCCTCGCATTGCAGGGACAGGAGTTGCGCGAACTTTAAAATGTTGAGGGCAGGCCGCAATCCAGACCGTGGTTTTGGCAAGAGTACACATGGAGGCTCGAGGAAAATTGTGGGATGAAAAGTAGTTTGATTTCAAACTACCTTTGGCCACGCCCATAATCACATGGTCATGTCAGGTAATCACCCAAGGTCATACCAAGAGGGGGATTATCAGAAAAGGAGCTAATTCTCTATACTCTAAGATTTCACAGAAGATAAATATGGAAGGCTGCGAGTACCATAATACCTGGAACAAAGATCTGAAAGGGCCCGTGTTTAGATACAGAAGGATACCACTAAGGTTTCAGAGGGTAATTTGAATCCAGAATCAAAGATCCTTGACTGGGAGGTTGTGTAGCCCTACGGGGGAGTGGGAGGATGCACCAGGTGGTATCAGAGATGATATTGAATTTGTTTGCAGATAGGAGACAAAGGAGAAAGGAGACAAATTGATATCAATTGTGGTATAAATAAAATTTATTTTTTGTTTGTAAGCATGAGAAGGTGATGCAGTGCAATCATTCCACCCAGGAGGCGTAGAGCAAATCCAGAAATTGAAGAAGAAATGAGGTGACTTCAAATGCGACTGAACGACATGAAAAAAATGCACAGGAGAGAACTAGATGCTGGAGATATCAGTGAAGATGAGAGAGAAGAGATAGAGGTCGAATAAAATGTAGCAGAGGATGCTGCAAAATATCACTTATTGAAAGTTTTTTCAATAATAGGAGCCAGAGAAAGAATAGAGGTACCAATGTATGAAGGCAATTTGGAAGTTGAAGAATTGTTATATTGGGTACATGATATGGAAAAATACTTCGATTACGAAGATATCAAAGAAGACAAGATGGTGAAGAATGTAGTGAAAATACTGAAAGGTCATGCATCGCTATGGTGGGATGAACTGCAAGCCGAACGCAGGAGCAAAGGTTAGCACAAAATTAAACGTTGGGACAAGATGGTAGCCAAGATGAAATCCAAATTTATCCCAAAGGATTACCAAATCAGTCTGTTCAGGATATTGAAAAACATGATACAAAAATCTTATTAGTGAAGGAGTACACTGAATAATTTTACAGACTGAACATCAGGGCTGGACAAAAAGATAATGAAGATGAGAAAACAACCAGATATATCAATGGGCTAAGATATGAAATACAAGAGGAGATCAACATGATATCTGTTAGTAAATTTTAGGATGCTTATCAAGCATCCTTGAAAGTAGAAGAGAAATTGGCCAGGAAGAAAAGCCAACGAAACAGAGGAGGAAATTCAAGCAGAGGTAAGGGAACCAACAGAGAAAATTTCTAGAAACCAAAGCATGAAGCTGGAAAACAACATAGTCACTTAGAGAAAGGTGAAATTTATAAAGAAGGACAACATGGAGGAAGAAGCTCTTTTTCCAGAGGACGAGGAAGAGACAAAGGAGGCGAAGTCAGATGTTATTCCTGTGGAAAATCAGGGCACAGGACTTGGGAATGTCCTGAGAGAAATAAATAAGGAGGAGGCGAAGAACATATTTCTGAAGCAAAGAAGCATGTGGAAGAAGAAGCAACAGAAGGAGGAAAGAACCTCATGATGAGGAAAATTATTCTTAAACCAAAGAAGAAGGCAGAAGAGCTATTCTAGCGAACAAGTCTATTTAGGACTGCTTGCAAGACAAAAGACAGAGTTTGCAAGGTGATCATAGATAGTGGGAGCATTGACAATATAGTATCCACAGAGATGGTGGAGAATCTGTAAATGAATACAACTCCACATCCAAACCCATACAAGGTATCATGGTTACAGAAAGGACATAAAGTAATGGTAAGTCAACAATACCAAGTTGAATTTAAAATAGGAGGTTATAGGGATGAAATATTATGTGATGTAATTCTTATGGATGTCTGTCATATTTTATTGGGGAGACCATGGAAGTTTGACAAAAAAGTTACTCATGATGGGAGGAAGAATACTTATACCCTAGAAAAGAATGGTAGAACACATATGCTATTACCAATAGACGACAAAGAGAAAAAGAGGGAATCTAGTTCAAGTATAATTCTCATGAATGGGAAGGAAATATTGAATGCAGTCAAGAAGGAGAAAGAAATACAGTTTGTTGTAGTGAGGAAGTCTAGAGTTATCCTTAGAAATACTTTTGTGGAAGATTTGCCTGAAGAAATCCAGGATCTGTTAGAAAAATTTGCTGACATAGTAATGGATGAGTTACCTCACTCATTTCCACCCATTAGGCGTATAAGCCATCATATTGAAATTATTCTAGGAGCTAGTTTACCAAACAAAGCAACTTATAGGTTGACACCTAGGGATAATGAGGAAGTCAAAAATTAAGTCCAGGAGTTGTTGGATAAAGGTTTAGTCAGGGAAATTCTAAGCCCATGCGCAGTATTGACTGTGTTAAGTCCAGAGAAAGATGGAGGATGGAGAATGTGTACAGATTAGAGAGCCATCAACAAGATAACCATTAGGTACATATTTCCTTTACCAAGGATGGATGATTTGATGGATTGTTTGAGTGGAGCAAGCTATTTTTCTAAGATAGACTTGAAGAGTGGATATCATCAAAAAAGGATGAGAGAGTGAGATGAGTTGAAAACAACATTCAAGACAAATGAAGGATTGTTTGAATGGTTGGTCATGCCATTTAGGTTGACCAATGCACCAAGCACATTTATGATATTGATGAATGAAGTATTGAAAGACTTCATAGGAAAATTTGTCATAGTATATCTGGATGACATACTAATATTTAGTAAGACAAAGAAAGAACACTTAAGACATTTGACATCAGTGTTGGAAAAGTTGCAGCAAGAGAAATTGCTGATAAATCTAAAGAAAATCTCTTTTATGAAGAAGGAACTCATATATTTGGGCTTTGTGATCTCTTCAAATGAATTGAATATGTATCCAAAAAAGGTGAGAGAAATCAAAGAATGGCCATCGCCAAGCAACATATTTGAGGTGAGAATTTTTCATGGGTTAGCAAGTTTTTATAGAAAGTTTATCAGAAATTTCAGTGGTATATGTACACCCATGTTGGAAACTTTGAAGAAGAAACAAAACTATTTTAGTTGGACAGAGGAAGATGGATTTTTTTTCAAAGTGTTGAAGGAGAAGATAACAGAACAACCAATTTTGGTCTTACCAGATTTTGGAAAAACATTCCAAGTGAGATGTGATGCAAGTGGATTAGCTATTGGAGCAGTCTTGAGTTAGGATAATAGGTGAGTTGCTTATTTCAGTGAGAATTTGAATGACATCAAGAAGACATATTCCACATATGAAAAAGAATTTTATGCAGTGATTCAAGATTTGAAGAAGTGGAGGCACTATCTGATTCCTAAAGAATTTGTCTTGTACAGTGATAACCAAGATTTGTAGTTTATTACTAGGCAATAAAAGTTGAATCCGAGACATGCTAAATAGGTAGAATTTATGAAATTTTTTAATTTTGTTATTAAGAATATTGATGGAAATTCTAAAAAAGTTGTAGATGCTTTGAGTAGGAGGAGTTTAATTGTACATGAATTCCAAGTGGAGACATTAGGGTTTGAACACCTCAAGGAGATATATAGAGAAGATGCATATTTTAAGGAAACTTATGAGGCATACAAGAATCCTTTTTTGGGAGATAGAAGCCCATGGAATGAATATTTGATCCAGGATGGATTATTGTTCAAAGGAAGCCAACTATGCATACCGAAATTCTCAATGAGAGATAACCTGCTGAAAGAGAAACATAGTGGAGGTTTGGTTGGACATTTTGGTCATGATAAGACATTTGCACAACTGAGTAATTCATATTATTGGTCGATCATGAGGGAAGAGGTGAAAAGGTTTGTAAAAAAATGTAGAATTTGTCAATATGAAAAAGGAAAACAACAAAACACTGGTTTGTATCAGCCATTACCAATTCTAGAAAGGTCGTGGGATGCAATCAGTATGGATTTTGTTTTGGTATTGCCTAGAACTCATAAAGGGAGAGATTCCATATTTTTTGTGGTGGAGAGATTTAAAAAAATGGCACATTTCATACCATGCCAGAATACAAACGATGCTACACACATAGCCAATTTTTTTTCAGAGAAGTGGTGAGACTATATGGATTTCCTAGGAGCATAGTCTCAGACAGGGACACCAAATTTGTAGGACACTTTTGGAGGACTCTATGTAAGAGGCTGGGGAAAAACTTGTCCTTTCATTCAGCATATCACCCCCAGATAGATGGACAGACTGAAGTAGTAAACAAGAATCTGGGAAACTTGTTAAGAAGTTTAATCACTGAGCAAGTTTGTCAATGGGATCAGATTCTGGCACAAGAAGAATTTGCATTCAACAATTCAATGAACAGGAGCATAGGGAAAAGTCCATTTGAAATTGCAACAAAAATGCAGAAACTTCATGACAAAGTCAGAGAATAGCTACATGACAACAACCAAAAATACAAGAATAGAGTTGATCAAAAGAGGAGAGAAGTTCAATTCAAAGTTAGATATGAATTTTTAGATCATTTGAGAAAAGAAAGGTTTCCAAGAGGAACCTATAACAAGTTGAAGATGAAGAAGATTGGACCATGCAGGATTCTCAGAAAACTCATAGCCAATGCTTATGAAGTTGAGTTGCCAGACAATGTTGGGATATCACCGATATTCAATGTTGTAGACCTGTATCCTTACAGGAGAGATGAGGCAGGAAAATCAGGTGATTAGAAGGAATTTCAGTGGGAAGAACAATTTACCACATCAAAAAAACCTCATACAAAGAAAATCATTGAACAAAGAGATGGAAAGAAGACCAGGAGGAGGACATATCTTGAATACTTAGTGAAGTGGAAAGATCATACAATGGAAGATGCAGGTTGGTCACAGAACCTGATATTTTGAAGCATGGAAAACAATACAAGAGCTCATGGATAGGAGGTAGGGACATGGAGGTAGGGACATGACATCTCAACATTTAATTCAAAAGTAAATCTAGTTGTTGAGATATTTTGGAAACAAGAATTTTAAATATGTCGTGTTTGTAAAGTCGTATAGGACTGTAAGGAGTTGCAGATATAGAGTGTTGACTCTTATCTGGAAATAACTGTTAGTTATTGTAATAGGAAAAAGTAGGTAACCGCTAAGAGTTGATAGGATAGGTTGCAGATAGGACGAGAGAGATCATGGAGCCAGTCCTTAGATAGTTTGTTGTTGTATTGTAAAAGTATGATGAGATAGTAATATAGAGAGTAAAGCAGAATAGAGTAGAAGAAAGACGCGGGGAAGAACTGCAATGTATGTAATTTGTTTCATGAACGAAAATGAACTAAATCACATGAACAGAATGTAACACTCATTCAATGACACAATAAAATGAACACAGTCCAAGATTTGGGACAATGCATGTGATTTAGTTCATTTTCATTCATGTATGATTGTTCAAGAAGTTGATTGTATGAGTTCGTGTTTGTAAAGTCATATAGGACTGTAAGGAGTTGCAGATATAGAGTGTTGACTCTTATATGGAAATAACTATTAGTTATTGTAATAGGACAAAGTAGGTAACCGCTAAGAGTTGATAGGATAGGTTGCAGATAGGATGAGAGAGCTCATGGAGCCAGTCCTTAGATAGTTTGTTGTTGTATTGTAAAAGTATGATGAGATAGGAAGATAGAGAGTAAAGAATAATAGAGTAGAAGAAAGACGTGGGGAAGAACTGCAATGTATGTAATTTGTTTCATGAATTAATATAACAAATAGAATTGTCCCAAATCTTGGAATGTGTTCATTTTATTGTGTGATTGAATGAATATTACATTATGTGCATGTGATTTAGTTCATTTTCGTTCATGTATGATTGTTCGAGAAGTTGATCATATGAGTTCGTGACGAAATTGGATAAGTTTCAATTGTTTCTCTTCTCAAACTTGTATGCAAGGTGTGCATATAGAACGCAAGGAGTGTGTCAAATGATTCTTAGATTGACTCAAAAGAGTTCAGAGAGAGAGTAGAGGAAACTTAGACCAGGTGCAAGGAGTGCACAACATCAAGGAATGAACAAGTGTCAAAGAACATAAACAGAGGAATGCCAAGAGGGAGAGAAGAATTTATTTTCAAGAAATACTTTGAACTAAGTTATCGAAATCCCCGAACATAAGGAGTGTGTGGGAAGTATAAATACTTTAAGGATCAATCTCAAAAGGGATGGAAATTTTCATAAGTGTTGACGAGATCCAAGAGTCGGGCTCATAGGAGGAGAAAAGGTCGAGACCTTTGAAGACTCATGAATTTTCTAAGTTGGAAGAAATTAGAAGCTCAGGAGGAGGAGAGATAGTGGCCATTGGATCACAGTGAAAAGGATCAACAACTACCTGATCAGAGCAAGGTGCACGAGCCTTAGTGCTTCTCACACTCAGGAGAGAGAACTTACCAAGGTTTGAGAATTGAGATTTCCAAATTTCGGAGAGCCGAAGAGTCGAAGTAAAATCTCAATCATCTAATCATACGAAGAATATATGAATCATAAGATCATCCAAAGTAAATATCAAGCATCGGATTGGCCAAAGTGAGTATAATCCGTCAGATACCATGAGTTCGAGAGGAGGCAAGTTTGAGACTTGATATTTCTGAAGCCCGGAGAGTCGGAAATCTGAAGTAAATCTCAATTGTTTGATTAACCGAAGTGAATCTGAATCGTCAGATAGTCCGAAGTAAATCTCAGGCGTCAGATCACCTGATGTGAATCTGAACCATCAAAGTTCAAAAGAGAAGAGGCATAGATCTTTGAGCTCTGGGTAAAGTCTCGAAGTAATCCATGGCCATCAGATTAGGGATGATTTTAAGGATGGAAATTTATTTTAAAATGTAGAAACCTTGGCGAATCTTACTAATCCTTCATATGCCAACTATAAATGTTTGGCGATATTTTTGTAAAAATATTCAAATTTTTAAGGATTTTATATAGTTTTTGTAATTTTTTGGCGATTTTTAAGGTAAAATAATTTTATCCTATAGAATTTGGGCGAATCATTTTTAAAATAGTGAATCTCATTTTTGGAAAAACCATGGAAAATTAGCCCATGAGCGAAATTTAGCCCCTAAAATCATCCATGCNGCCATGCGAGAGATTAATCGGGCGTTCTTTTTGCCTTTGGAATTCGCAGTAGGTTTGGCTTTAGGTTTCTTGCCCACGGGTTTAACAGTTTCGACCTCCTTGGTAACAGAGTGGGGTAGGTCAGGAGGTGAGTCGGGTAGGGTTTTAGGCAAGAAAACACTGTAGGGTACCGGGGGTACAGACTTTCCCTCGCTCACCACAGGTTTTTCAACCTATGGTGGGCTTGAATCCTCAAAATTATTGCGAATAAGAAAATCATTCCAACAGTCTCGGTGTAACCCCAAATGATAAACAACAAGAATTTTAATTAACCCAAAGTGAAAAAGGCTGCTATCGGCCTGATTCCATTTGTATCTTTTAGACATTTTAAACAGGCTCCTATGCAGGTAATAAGGCATATTAAGCTCATATCCCATGAAAACCATGAGTAAACGAATATGGTATAAGAAAACAAACCCATACCAACCCTCGTAGGTGATAAACTGCTTGGTTATCATTATCAAGTCATGCCAACGTTGCTTGAGCATATTTGCGGGCAAACCTTTGTCACAGGAGCTCACCCTTCGAGAATGAAAGAGAAATGTCCACGAGACCTCTTCCACTTTGCAATTTTTTTGACCATCTCTGTCCAGTGGCAGGCAGACCAGTAGCTAAACTGAGAAATTGCTCGTCAATTTCCAATTGGACATCCCCAACCTTGGCTCGGAAGCCATCAAAGGTTAATGCGAATTGCCGAGCCACGCAAGGGTTAAACCCATCAAACTTTTGTATGAACGGGAGCCATCCAAATTCTTCAAGGACACTGTAAGCACTGTCGAACATAAACAATGCCTAGCCACCATTGGGTTCATCCCTTATGACCGTAGCCATGGTGCGAGCACATGGTAGGGTTCGGATTAAACACAACAACACACAGGAGAAAAATCATTTGGGCTAACAGCTACGAGCGATGAAAGGGGAAGAAAGTTAATGTGCGCATGCGAGGGTGGTGGGATTATCCACCGCCATGAATAGTAGTAATGACAAAGTATAACGCTATTCAATCAATCATAACATCGTTCAAACCATAATATTCGGCCAACCCAAACATCAATGCGCCAATGCATTGTTTGAAACCATGAATGTTCAATGTGAAATCAAACCCAAAGTTAAATATGTTCCATTGTATTAATTCAAACCATTGTCATTCAACGTTAAATCAAAACCCAAATGTTTAACCAACGCGCCATTGGATAATTCAACATTCTGATCAAAGGTTTTAAAACATGATGACAATTGATTTCATGAAATCGATAAGCCAATAGCTCATAAATTTTATCATAAGGATCACATTATATACATAAAAACAAAAATAAACCATGACCCATACATAAATCAATGACTAGGCAAGCTTCCATATCCTCAATGCTTTATCAGTTTAATAAAATCAAGTTGCATAATCAAAGTAAGAATAGGAAAAGTTTGAAAAATCTTTTCAGCCACATGATGAACCAAAGGTAAAGTGCCACTCAAAATATCAATAAAATACCATGATAGTTCAAATAACGATAGACGATTTTTCACGCTTACAGTCATGAAAACTAAATCGAGACCAATTTGCAAGTGTCGCATGAAATGAAAATATTGTCTATTTGCAAAATGCGACGATAATTTGAAGTTCAGGAGACATAGGTGTAGGCAACTTTTAGGGCAATGGAAAAAATTGAATTGGCTGCCAACACAAGGTTATATAAGGAGGCCTTCTCATGGTGAAAGGTACAATGGAGACTAGAGATTGATACCAAACTTATGATCCTATAAGTGGTATTGACAGAAAACAATGGATATGTGAAACTTATGATCTCATGAGTGAGATGTTATCAAAGAAATCAGTGTAGATTACTTGAGCAAAGGGGTTGGACAAGGAGAACTGGAAGAAGAAGCTACACCTTCATTCAAAGGATTGTAAGTACTTTTACTTGTTCTCATTAATAATCAATGCTTTGCCTATTTCTTTCAAAATTATGCTTGTTCCATATGAGTTTTTCTAAAGTAGATGGATCTATGATTGAGCTAATATCAGTAGAGTAGGAATTCTTTTGTACCTTTGTTTGTTTAAAAGGACCTATCAGGGAGCTCAAGATCAAAGCTCAGCCAAGACTTTGTAAGGACTAACGTCACTAATAAGGTACATATATTTCTCCTTCTCTTTCATTCATTAGCTTGATAGGATCTAAAAGGAAGTCAACTTCCATGTTAAGAACTTTTCTGTCTTGGCCTTAGCAGTCTAGAGACCAAGAGGGAACCCACTTGTCCACAGGGGGATTCACCTACAACAAAAAATGGCGACTCCATTGGGGAGGACCTCTGATTTTTGTTTCCATTCCCAGATCTTTTTTTGAACCTTTGCCCACTGATTTGATCTTCTCCACATTGTCTTTTTTATTCTTAGATTTGTTTGATTTCCTCATTATGTCATCAGGATCACCCTGATTGACTGAATTTCCTTGATTTTTTTAATTTCTGGGCTTTTTTTCTGAGTTATTGGAGCAGAGCGCTCCCCTCCTATTACTGTCAAAGAGCTATCACTCCCCTGTAGCCTTACACAGAGCACTGGAACACTATGGTGACCCTTACACCAGATCGCTATCCCATTTTTGTGAGAAATTCTCTAGAATTTTCATCTTCTGAAGCTATTTCTTAGTTTTGTCTTTTGCTCAGGTTCCCATACTCTCAGTCCATCTTGATATTGTATTGAAAAAACCCTTATTTCTAAGAATTCATCCTCTTTTGTTTGGATTTTTGACACTTTCCCTTACCTTGCAATAACTCTTTGTCCTTGGTGATTTAGAGTCAATTTGTCGTTTTCTTCTCATTTATCTGATTGAGTGAAAACTTTGTAAGGAGTTTCAAAGGTTTTTTGTACTTTTCTTTCTGATATTTGAGTCATCTTGTCCAAGCTCATTTTCCTCCCTTTTGAGTTTTTGGCTTCTTGTTTCTTGTTTGATCACAACAAGGGTGTCTTTTGGCTTATGTGAAGTTTCCTTCCAGATTGCTTAAATCTCACATCTCTTGAAGTCCGATTAGCATAGGAATATTTACATCTATTGGTTATCAGTCACACATAAACATTTTATCATTGCATTGGATTCCTTATTGAGGACTATTGCATGAGGTCATTGCATCTTAGTGTTTGACAGTGAAAGAAAAATCCTTTTCCTTCCCTTAATTAGACATTCATTGAAAGAAAAGATTGCTTATCATTTCTTATGCATGTTTTAGGAACTGAGTCATAATATCATCAGTATTCACTCTCATACACCTCTGAGTAAACAAAAACCACTAAAATCAATGCTTAACTAAAATTTATCAGACTTTTTACATCTTTGTTAGCAAACCTACATTAGTTTAAGTTGTAGGGATTTGGAATNAAGGATAACTTTCCAAAGCTATCAAACAAACTTAGCATCTTGCAATAGGGAGAGAAAATCCAATTGTCATATAGGCTTTCTGGGATCCCCCTCTCACATAGGGGTTATGCACGAGGTCACATTCAGGTGAGTTATGGAGATTATCCCTTTGTGGTTCAACTGTTTGTAGAGGTCAGATCGTAGATTGGGGTTCACTTGAAGGTATACCCACGATTATGTGTGGGAGTCTCTCGAGTTGATTTTGGACTTGCTATCCTGGCCATATGCTTAGATCAGACTGTCAACTGTACCCGTCCAGGGTTTAACTATGAATTGCTGACCTTAGTAGCCATAATATTTAGGGTCTCACACAAGGTGATGGTGAAGGGAAGTCTCACTGTACCTAGAACAGACGTTGGTCAAACTCACTTGTGCTACTTGGAGGGTGAATCCACAATTACTACATGGAATCTTACACCAAGGCATAAGTCCATTAAGTAGGTCACCAATGTAACTGATCCACCTGGTCTATCCCTGCCTCTTCCTATTTTGATCTCACGATGTTGGATTTCATCACCAACTAGTGGTTTCATTGTGAGAAGGTTTTGTTTGATTGTTTGCTTCTCAGATTCATAGCGTGTGTTGATTGTGTTACTTAGTGGACCTTAATTCAAGTCAGTGTTAATGGCATCAAATCCTGATAATACCAATGGAGGAACCCCTTCTCCTGGGGAACCTTATACCTTTACTTATTTTGGAAACTTTGGTCCTCCTTACATTGCCACAATGAGTCTTTCGGGGCTCACCATCAGATTATCGGTTTGGTTGTTCCCCACTCCGGTGATATCGAATCCTCCCAATGTTTCAACTACACATAATACTTTAGATGTCAGTACACCACCCACACATCAACCTCACGTCAAATTTTCGCCTTCTTTTCCCATTAATTCTCCTTCCATTTCTCCTTCTTCGCCTAGGGAAAGCTCTAAAGCAAGTAGACAGGTTGATCAAAAGAAGAAGAAATAGAAAGAGAATAAGAAGAAGAGACCAAAAAGGACCAAGGCTCCAACAACATCAGATGTTGCATCCCAACAACCAACTACTATTAATAGTACTGGGATTGTTGATGAGGTCAACAAGATTAAAATGAAGAATATGAAACCCAAATTCCCTTGCAGTCTTTGTAAGGGTGACCACTTTATGAGGGATTTCCCTGGTATTCCCAAGGTATTAGAAATGTGGTATTCTGCATCATCGACCTCTACTGGACATGCCGGTGATACCCCATTAACTAGTGACATCAAGGTTGGTAAGAAGAAGACAACTGTCAAATTTCCTTATATGTTATGCAAAGGTGATCACTATTCTCACCTTTGTCCTCGTATGGACGAGGCTTCTTCTCTTTTGGAAAAAAATCAACTTCCAAAAGGTTATCATAAGCTTTCCACCAACCCATGATTAGTTCATGGATTGGTCAATCCCATTCCATCTCCAGTTAGTCTGGTTGATCAGGTGGTCAATCTAGTTTCATCCTCGATTGAACCACAAACCCAAGTAGTCGATCCATTTTCATCCTCGATCGACCCCACTCTCCCGTTAGAGAGTGACACCAAAGAGGTCGATCCATTTCCACTTGTTGACCCCATTCTCCCCTTAGAGAATGAAACCCAAGTGGTTGATCCGGTTTTGTCATCAGTCGATCCCACTCCTCCTTTGACGAGTGTCGAAGTGGCTGATCCAGTCCCTTCCTTGGTCAGTCCCACCCTTCATCCGAAGAGTACCAAAGTGGTTTCTCCGATTACATCATCGATCAATCCCACTCTTCCTCTAAAGAGTGCCAGCGTGGTTGATCTGATCCCATCATCGGTCGATCCTAGTCTCCCTCTAGAGAGTAAACTCGATACTACCCACGCTTGTCTCGTTGATACAAAATCTACCGTGCTAGGGGGCATTCCTCCTTCTCCCCCAAAACCCCCTCCAAGTAATGAGCCCATGATTTTTTATTGGTGTGCAGTAACTGGACCTCGACTTCCCTCTCACATTCCTTTCCATATTATAGTAGAGGTTTGTGGTCGGGACGTTACTCAAACACTGATAGATGAAGGTGCATTTGTTAGTATTTTGTCCTCTGTTGCTTGGCATGATTTCGGTTGTCCTTAGCTTGCGCCAGTTACATAGAATCTGTTATCTTTTAACAGAAGAACTAGTCAACCTTTAGGGACCCTTTCTCAGTTTCCTTTAACTTTGAGAGGGAAAATTGTCTTTATTGATGTCACGGTAGTCCGATACCCCTTGGATTTTTCTTTTCTCCTTGGGTAGGATTATGTCTATTCCATGAGAGTTGTTGTGTCCACTCTTTTTCATGTGATATATTTCCCTCGCGATGGAATAATTGTGACTATTAATCAACTTTCCTTCATCGGTCCTGACTGGATTACCTCCCATAATGGTTCTTATATGACGACAGTATCGCCCCCGTCACATGTCAACTATGTGGTGTTATCTCCCATGATTTCAAATTTCGATGATTTGGATCTGGTAGTTGACATGGTGATCTCTTTGGTCCTCAACATGTGTTCCTTCCCGAGTGATTTTCTTCCATCTAGTGAATATCTCTTGGAATCCATGAGGGAGTTTTGTCCCTTGAAATGGTGTCCATTCAGAACATTATTCTCTTGGAATCCATGACCGAGTTTTGTCCCTTGAAATGGTGTCCATTCATAACATTATTCTCTTGGAATCCATGATCAAGAATATTCCACGAGAACAATTTCTCTTCTCTGTAGCAAGCTCATTAAAAAATGAAACAGAGGTCACGAGCACATTTTTTTTTCTCTGTGGAAAGCTCGTTAAAAAATGAAACAGAAACTTTGAGAATAGTTTTCCTCTCTGTAGAAAGCTCGTTAAAAAATGAAATAACAATCTGGAGATTGAACCCAGAGCCCTGATCATAGGTCTTTTCCTGTGTCAAACTCGTTAAAAAATGAAACAATCACATTCCTACCAAGTTGAGTCTTTCACCAGATCTCGTAGATGTCAAGTCGAGTCTTTCGTTATCTATTGTATTTGAACCTTCATTTCATCCACTTATATCCTTTTTCTCCATCTAGTACAGAAATTGGTGACAACCTCAAAGTCAGTGAATGAAATGAATCTTGGAGGGCATGTCTCCAGCCTTTGATGATCATTCTAGATTTAATCCCCCAGCTTTCAAGCTGTGGGAATACCGAGCTTAGTCTTTGTTCTTTCTCATGCTCGTAAATACATGAGAATGCATCCAGGTAAAGTTTTATCTCTTTTTTGGACCTGCATGATTATACGAAAAAGGAACCCCCTAGAGTTGTCTTTGAGCTATTTTCAAACTCTCTAAACATGAAAAGATTGTCGAGTGATCTTGCTTCCTCTCCCACTCATTAAAAGGTTTGAAAGGACGTCTTTTGAGTGATAATTTATCTCTTTTTCGGCCTTGCGATACTAACATTACAAAAAAGGACAACATTGGAGTTGTCTTTAAGTTGTTTTCAAACTCTCTAAATATGAAAAACCACTAATTTTACCTTCTTTGGACTCGTTAAACAATCATACATTGAAGGGCACGGGACCGAACCCTTACTTCTTCCATTTTGTTAAACAAAGGAAGAGAGTCTTACCAAAGGTGAGTCATATTGAGCATGTGTTACCCTCCTCGAGCTCGTTAAATTAAAAAGAGGTACTCGTCTATCTGGATGGGGGAAAATTTGAAAGAAGCAAGCCAAGCAGTTTTTTGAGAACACTACCAGTAGCTCTTATGGTCTCCCTTGAACACAACACTTTGTCTTTGCACACATTTTAATCTACTGAACCTCTACACTGAGCCAATCCTCTGAGTTTATTTTAATCCTTTGGGTCACCCGAAGAAAGTCACTGTATCCACTGCATATCGTGTTTTTGTCCATGTCAAGTTTCTGTTGTTGTGCCTCAGTGTTTAAGGGAAGTATTTTCCTCCAGAGTCATCCATCACAAATATCTTGTTTCAATACTCATCTCAGTCCATGTTCATTTGATCCACCAATTACATCTCTGTGCCAGTTTCATGTTGTTGATGGGGGATACATCAAGGCCCTCCTTCGACGAGTCTCTTCCTATCGACTTCAACACATTATCCATGAGATAGACTTAGAAACTAGTTAGTACCTTGGGACCTGCATGCCTCAATGGCAGGCCTCCTCATGTCCGACAGTGGGTTTACATCATTGTCCCCTAATTGGATGATTCCACAGATGTTCAACTTCATCTCATTCATTCACATTCGTTGGAATGTACTATATTACCTTGGGAATCATTGACATCAATGGTGATCTCCCTCTCGCTTGTTAATGGTTTACATCATTGACTGGTAATCAAGTGGTTTTTGCCATGTTCGACATCAGGACATCTATTCACATGGTTAGATTCGTACTACATCGAGATAGGTAAGAAGACCCTGGGTTGAGTTTTCACTCTTATGTATACTTTTTCCCAGGTTGCGAAGGAGTTCTTTTGGACTATGACACATATATTGTTACATAGATCCACTTTCTATTAGCCGTGCCTATGTCTTGTCATCTCGTAGATCCACTATGTATTCTTCGTGGCTATGATCATTTCAGGTCATAGGAGTATAGATCCACATTGTATCTATAGTGGCTATACCATTTTGTCAATATAATTATGGATCCATGGTGTATTTTATGGTAGCCATACCTAAAAAGTCTTTATCACTCAAGCATAAGTATGCCTGCCTTGGATTTTGAAGCATGTCATAATATTTGTTTGATGGTTGTGTGTAGCTTTTTCCGGTTTCTCTGCATCCATAACCTTGTTCAAAAAAGTCTACAAAGTGCTTTATTCATCATCATATTCTAACTTTGTACTCTGGGGGGCAATCTGCTACACCTCAAAATTACTCACTTCTATAGTGTCGCAAGTGTCGTCATTACAAGTGTTGTAAGTGTCGCATCTTGTCTGCAAGTGTTTCATCTTGACTATAAGTGTTGCAAGTGTCACAAACATCATACTACCATCTTTCATATGTCGTGCCTCTAATGAAATCATAAAGACACTTAATACACCTCAAAGGTTAGTTTGGAAGAAGAGAAATCACTTGAGAGGAAGTACAAGCCTTTTGCCATTGGAAAAACCACTAAAAAACTGAATTTTGGAGAGGAGCACTCCCCTACCCACTGTCAGGGAGTGATGGCACTACATAATCCTATTTGGGGGAGTGTTTGAGCACCCTGTTCACCCTGTTGGGGGATATCTACCCCTTTTCTAAGCAAATTTTGGGTTTGTTGAGGCAAATCAAGGAAGAATCCCTCAATTCCTGAAGGTAGTTGGATTTGAATAGATGGTCAAGGCATGCTCTTAGGGGAGATCCTCAACTGGAGGAGAGGAATCCTCAACTCATCCCAAAGATATCTCAAGTGGTTGGACCTCTCGAAGGTTATATAAGGAGGCCTTCTCATGGTGAAAGGTACAATGGAGACTAGAGATTGATAGCAAACTTATGATCCTATAAGTGGTATTGACAGAAAACAATGGATATGTGAAACTTATGATATCATGAGTGAGATGTCATCAAAGCAATTAGTGAATATTACTTGAGAAAAGGGGTTGGACAAGGAGAACTAGAAGAAGCTGTTGCACCTTCATTCAAAGGATTGTAAGTACTTTTACTTGTTCTCACTAATAATCGATGCTTGGCCTGTTTCTTTCAAACTTATGCTTGTTCCATATGAGTTTGTCTACAGTAGATGGATCTATGATTGAGATAATCTAAGTAGAGTAGGAATTCTTTTGTACCTTTGTTTCTTTTATAGGACCTATCAGGGAGATCAAGATCAAAGATCAGCCAGGACTTTGTAAGGACAAACATCACTAATAAGGTACATATATTTCTCCTTCTCTTTCATTCATTAGCTTGATAGGATCTAAAAGGAAGTCAGTGTCCATGTTAAGAAATTTTTTGTCTTGGACTTAGGAGTCTAGAGACCAAGAGGGAATCCACTTGTCCACAGGGGGATTCACCTACAACACCATGATAAGAGAACTGTTATATTTTCTTGTTTTACAAATCAATTAGAATCCTCTAGGGTTATTTATCTCTCAAGAAAAGTATTTGAAACATATGTTGAAGAAGTTTCATATGGAATATTCCTCTCTTGTTAGTAAACCTATGGTGGTTGGTTTCAAGATCAGTAAAGATGATATTTCACCAGATAATGATCAAAGAACATATTGATCAATGATAGACAGTCTTTTGTACATCACAACATCCCGTCCTGATATAATGCAAGATGTTGGAATGGTAGGTCATTATCAGTCTACTCCTAAACAAAGTCATTTAACAACTATCAAGATGATATTCAAATATTTGAAGGGAAAAATGACTTATGGTCTTTGGTATCCTAGAAATCAAAATTTTCAATTGACTGCATACTCAGATGTTGATTGGGAAAATTGTTTGGATGAGAGAAAGAGCACCAGTGGAGGTGCATTCTTCTTAGGTGATTCATTAGTAGCATGGATTAGTAAGAAGAAATGATCTTTTTATTTATCAACTACATAGGTAGAGTACATTGTTGTTGGTACTTGTTGCACTCAGATATTATGGATGATACAAACTCTTGCAAATTTGAAGGTAACTTATACTGATCCAATTCCACTTCACTATGATAACACCAGTGCCATTAATGTCTCAAAGAATCCTGTTCTTCATTCAAAGACTAAGAATATACCAATAAAATACCATTTTATCAAAGATAAGGTTACAAACATAGTGGTTCAGCTGCATTATATCCATTCCATAGAACAAATAAATGATATATTTACTAAACCATTAGCAAAGACACCATTTGAATATCTCCGTCAGAAGTTGGGTGTCATCCCTTCTCTCACCTAAGAGAGTTCATCCTATCATGGGGAGTATGTTTTGGTTTAATATATGATACCTATGAAAAGTACTGCAACAAATGAGGGAGAGCATGTTTTCTTTGAAATTGATGTCAAAGGGGGAGAAAAGGTGTGGTATGGATGCTACAGTTGGAGGTCTAAGTAAAATAGTGTAGCCTTTCAGGGTTTCCATCAATGCTAAAGGGGGATATTTTTGGTGAGTTATCGAAATATCTATTTTGTATGTTGTTGATGTTTTCATTGATGTCAACTGAGGTATGAATATTCAAGGAGAAGTTGTATTCTGATAGTAAAAGGATCCACCATCACTCACAAGGTTATGCGATATTAATCACCATCTGACAGAGCCAAGGTTAAGTTTGTTCGAATGTAGGAAATAAGTAATAGGACCTGTTGGATCACTGAGTTCTGGACTATAGGATCAATGAGTTCAAGAATCAGGAAACAAAATTTCATAGTTCAGACTTTCGAGCAAGGAGGAGAGCTAACACACGAGTTCGCGAAAAACGAAGTCTCGAAGAAGATCTGGACCATTGGATAGAGGAAAGTCATGGGTCGTTGATAAGATGAGAATGGAGAATTAGGAATCGAGAAATAGAAGTTTGGAGTTCAAAATTCAGAGCAAGGAGGAGAGCTAACGCGCGAGTTCGCGAAATGTGAAGTCTCAAAGAATATCTAGACCATTGGATCAAGGAAAGTCACGCGTTGTCCATCGGACGAGAGAGGAGAATCGAGAATCGGGAAACAAAAGAAAGGAAGTGATAACTTCCAACATTGCAAAGTGCGAAGGAATCTTGGAAGTCCATTGAGGTAGGACACATGGTGAGAGATCAACATTGTGCTGATTCACAAATCTGGAAATCAGAGATACGAGAGCAAAAAACTCGCAAAGTACGAGTTCGTGAAGGTGATTAGGGCTGTTGATCGAGGAATTTTGTGGACCATTGATCTGACATGATGAATTTCAGAGTTTGGGTGTTCAGACCTCGAAGAAAGGAATTAATCTAACTTCCAACATCGTGAGTCGCGAAGTCTAGAAGTGTGAGGAGGAGATATGGACTGTCAGATCACTAAGGGTCATGGACCGTTGATCTAACATGACCTTCTTCAGAGATCAGGAGTTGGGAGAGTCAGGGTGACTCGCAGAAGAACTCCTGAAGAACGAAGTCACATAGCACCTTCTTGTTTGGTGAGTGATCACTACTAGTGGTCACATGGAGAAGAAACATTGCGCCCGGTGCTTGTGTGCATGGGTGAATTTCACAAGAACTTGTGGATCAAAAAGTATCTGCGTGCTTAATGCAATGGTGCCGATTAAATTGACCATCTGATCGAAGGGTTACTATTTCACTTCATTGATTTATTGATCAGTTACAATTCAGTTAGGGGAATTGAATCATTTGTACTTGTGCGTCGGTGATTCGGTTTCACGAGCATTTTTAGATTCAAAGGGTAACAAATCATCATGGAAAATAATAAAAGAAAAACATCGCGACACTGTGGGGTTATTATTCTTTCTTGGGAAAAGGAGTTGAACTATAAGAGATGAAAAGTTGATCATGAACAATGTGAGAATATATACAGAGATGAAGAACATAAGTTGTATAGAGCAGAAATGGTGAAAAGAGAAGAATGTACAAGAACCTAAGAGCATGCGAAGAATAGAGAAAGAGTAGATGGAAAGAGAAAACAAGTGGAGCCAAGCGTGAATAGACAGAAGTAGAACGTAATTTAAGAAAAGAGAATAAATGATAAGCATTGACACATCTTTATTTTTCTAGTCTATTATTCAAGAAAAAATGTATATCTCAAGGTGGTAGGGTGACGCTAGGGAGGATAGTTGTCCTCATAGTTTCAAGTGGGTTCTTGAACACATGGAGTAGTAGATTCCATCTGGTTGTAGCCAGACTAATTAGGGTGGTAGGGTGGTGCAAGGGAGAACCATTGTTCTCTGTTATACAAGTTGGTGCCTGTGTGACTGGAAGTTGAAGCTTCCATCCAGTTGGTGTTGGAACACTTAGGGAGTTGGTGCTTCCTTCTAGTGGGTGCTAGAGAAACCAGAGAGTTGGTGCTCTCAACAATTTGCAGCCTATAAAATAGAGGTGGTAGCCTCATTTTGAGTTGTTTCTCAAAGATATATGATGTACATAAGAGAAAATATTGCCTATCATTCTAAGAAGAAGAGGTTTTTTCCCTTTATGGGTTTCCTCAGGAATATCTGTCTCTGTGTATATTATATGTGTGATTGATGTTTATTATTTTCTATTGTTCATGTATTGCATAATATTTATGATCACTTGGAGAAGATTAATAATATTTTAATAGGCATAAAAAATTTTAAGCATAGTAACAACTAATTCACCCCCCCACTCAGTTGTCTTAGTAATTTCAACATGATCCGAATTATTTTTGGCACAAAATGAGAGCGGAGATATAATAAAGAAATGGATAAAGATATCACAGATAGTCAATAATATAACATAAATGTATCATAGGTGAAACCATAAACACAGATATGAAGTAATACATGATTTCTATTAATTAAAGAAATGTACAGAGACTATAAAAATACAGAGTGAAAGACTCGCTAGAATGGTGGCATCTTATCTCTTAGAAGAGATGTGACGGCTACTCGCATTCGCAAGAAGATGATTAAAATGAGGCTTTGAAGGCCTTTTTACAATAAAAATAAATTCCAAAAACCTAACCCTAGAAGATGAAGTGCCAAAAGTCATGTGGGCCCCGTTTGGTTAAGTTAGTACATCAACTTCCCAGGGTCATAACTTTTGCATACGATCTATGTTTTAGTCGCATGATAGCCTGTTGGAAATGTATCTTCGAGGAGATTCATTTTGGAGGAAATATCAAAGGAACTTCCATATTGCTCCCTGTTTTCCCAAAAACTTCATTTAGGGCCTCAAAATGGCCCCTGAAGTTAAAAACTGCTAAAAATAGTAAATTACAAAAATTGCCAAAAAATTGTTTTGAGCTAGTTGGAAAAGGTGGGTAGCCATAGATATCCACCTGGATCAAGTAATTTTCATGCACCTCCAGTGAAACACGCATATACTCGTGTGCTTCCATCAATTTCATACATCAGAAATGATTCCATACACTTAGATTATGTACATGGAAATAAGAAGGTAGTACATCCAGATAAGAAGACACCATCGAAGCTTCAGCATATTCCCAAGAAGGAACATAACAAACTTTAGGTAGAAGGAAACCTTGTAGGGAATCTATTGGATTTGAAGAGGACTCGATCTCATCATGAAGATCCTTCTCATGTAATTTCATCTTCAGAAGCTGCGATGATGTTGCATTTTTATATGGTTCAATCTACTAGTCCACATACCTACAATAAGGTTGTGGGAAATCCATTATAGAAAGAATCCATACAAAATGAGTATGACTCACTCCTAGAGAGTCAAACTTGGGATTTGGTTCCACTTCCACCAGAAAGGAATATGTTCAGGTGCAGATGGGTCCACAGGATCAAGAGGTACAAGGCTAGACAGGTTGCCAAAGGAATTCATCAGATCCATAAATATTTCTACATATTCACGAATAATTTCAGTGAGAAGATGTTTCAGACTTTGTGGGATCGTCTTGCAGTGAAGAATACTATTTCCTAGCAACTACCTTTTCTTCTTTTGATGCATTGTATTTTGAGGGGGGGTTTTGTTCCCACGTGGTTTTCCCTCTTTCCTCATTTTTGTTCAGTGTTCATTAGTTGCATTGTACATGAGTACCTAATATGGCATAGTAGTAGGGACTTATTTTTTATTCCATAGTGATGTTTAGGGGGATGTTGGAGAAATTTCTATTTTTGGCACACTAGTTTAGTGGGAGTACCACTAGTTTAGTGGGAGTTAACTGACTAGTTCTATTTTAGGCTTTCTAATTTTATACCATCACTATTATGCATGCATTCCTAATTATAGTATGTCATTGAAAATATGAGTGAAGGTCACTCACTCATTGATAAGATCATAATATACATTGATTATTATTCTTCATATTGTATCTCTCTTCCTTTTCTTGATAAGATTTGTTTGTGTATGCTTTAGCTAGGTCTCCTGTGCAGGTTTCCATGAAACAATGACACTCATGGCTTCCTATTTACTCTATAAAAAGAGGCATCTTCCAAAGGAAAATTCTAGGGGAAAGAATACAGGAATAATGAGATTATGTTGAATTGAGAATAGATTCAGATTTGTAATTGAGAGTTTGTGAATCTCACTTTGGCCCTAAGAGATTTAGTTGTGCTAAAGTACTTTGGTGGTGATGATGGAATCTATGGAGGCTATGAGGGTATTGAAGAATTAAACTATTGGAAGGAGATTTTTAACACCAGGGCACTGGTTGTAAGTTGTTTCATAATTATTTAATACAATGATACATTTTCCTTTCCTAACTAAGATTTCCAATGATCTTTGTGTGTATTTCTCCTTGGCTATTTACATAGGTTTATTAAGATATATACATATTGGTTTCTTTCATTGTTTTGTTTGTTCCTCTTGTATATATCTACTTTTACGAATCATTTAATCAAGAACTTGGAGTTACAACTTGCGAGGATAAACAATGATTAAAAATGTCTGAAATTATATATCTTATATTTCTTTTGAACCTAAGGAAAAGATTGTATTTTGTTTGGTTTTGTTCTAGTTTCGGGTGCCTGAACTGGGGGTATTGGTCTGTGTCCACACTCACTAATTTATGCACAAAAATAAATTTCCTTTAGCTTGATCAATTCTTCAATGAGAGACTTGTTTTCCCTTCTTTGTTTTCTTAGCTCACTCAAAGAACTGATTATTTAAACCTCAAAATCCACCACGCCTACATCAAAATATTCTTCTTTTGAATCTGTTTGACATGATGAGCATATTTCTTCTTTTTCTACTGCAACATATTATTTATTCTTATTATCATTCTATGGCTCTACGATAGAATGGGACTCATTAAATTAGAGATTGTGTAGCTTATCCCAAAGTTCTTTGGTTGATGAACATTTTCCCACTTTCTCTCTTACTGAATCAGGTAATCCTTCCAGAATGAAATTCATTGCTATTTTTTTTGATTCTCTTCAATTCCTTCTTGGCTACAATATTTGGTTTCTTTGAAGAGATATATCCTATAAAAACTGATTTCCAAACATCAAATCCCTATGCCTATAAAAATGGTTTCATTCTTGTGCTCTATATTTCATAGTTCAGACCATTATGACCATCAAACATTGGTACTCCATTATTAGTGTAATCATGATCTACCTTCCTACGGTTAGAATGATCCTTGAAGGACCCACTATGATACCAATTGTTGGAATACTGAGAGGGGGGGTGAATCAGTATAAACACTTTTTACTCCTTTCAACCAATATATATATATAACTTCAAATTTATCAGTAGTATTCAATAATTTATCCTTTGTGAATTAAATATATCATTTCATCATAAACATTATCATTCATTAGTGAATAATAAACAACCACAGATATAAAATACACCTAAATTTATGTGAAAACCCAAATGGGAGAAAACCACATAATTATTTCTTATATATATCAAGATTACATTCATAGGAAGAACCAAATTATAATTTCTCCTACACCAAATGGAAGGAGGCTCCAATCCCCTATTTACAATATCCAACTTGAAGGAATCTACAACTACCTAAATTCTCCAACTACAACTGGAAGGAGGCTCCAATCCCCTCGTTTATAGGCTCCAACCTGAAGGAAGCTACAAATCCCTCTATTCTCTAGCTCCATCTAGAAGGAGGCTACAAAACCCTTTCCTTACCTCGTCTTGTCTCCTTGAAATATAAATATAGACTCAACTTGCCACTACCATTGATACTATCACTGCCACTGTCACTAATACATCAATCAATATGTCACTGCCACATCAACATAGCACTGTCACTGTCACTGCCACATCAAGCTTCCACTGTCATCGCCACTATCATTGATATACCATCATCAACTTGTACCATATCATGCATCAACCACCATGTACTGAACTTGTACCATATCATGTATCAACCATGCACCAAAACATGTACCATACCATGCATTAACCATGTATGAAAACCTATACCATACCATGCATCAACCATGTACCAAGATATGTACTGTAACAAGTTCCTAACCCATATACCATATCACTCATGATATGTCTCAATCATATCATACACCATGTACTGTAGGATATGCCAAAGAAAGTACTATACCATCAATAATATACCTCAACCAAGTACCAACATCAACAAGACATGCCTTTAGTCATGTGCCAAATATGTACCAAGCATGTACCAAGATCACCAAGAAGTGCCTCACCATGTATGATACCATCATCAACATATGTGTCTCAACCATGTACCAAAACATCAATGATATGCAACCAACCATATACTTCAATCATATACCAAAACCATGTTGCATGTACCAAAGCATCAAACATGTACTAAAACATGTTCTAACATCACTAATATGTGCCTCAAGCATGGCATAACATGACCATAACATATACTAAACCAGATACACAGGTATACCTCTAAAAATGTACCATAACATCACTCAACCATGTATCCAATATGTACCTTAAAGCATATGCCCAAATATCCAAACCATGCCTCAAGAATGTATCAAGACACATCCCTCAAAACACATGTAAAACATAACTTTGATTTTGTAATAGACCTGGTGCATTAGAAACTAGACATATAGACCTTCCTTAGCCTCAACAACCTAGTACAAGCATCCTTATTTAACTCTGGCTTAGACTCGATGGGCAGAGGAAATTTATCACGTGGGGCCTCGTGTTACAGGAACTAAGCAATCCGTAGGGGTGAATCATGGGACACAATTATTATAATCCTTGGGGGTTATCCAAATTAGGGTTTTCTCATAAATTTCCTCACACCTACAATCCTAAAACTTTCAGACTCCTTACTCTTTCACTGCCTTAGATTCCTCATCTCTGATTCACCAATAGATCACTTGCTCACATAGAATATATTCAATACCTTGTGTATGTGAATGTTCTTATGAGAGACTCCTTGAGGTTTATTTATACTTTTTACAAGTAACTTATTTCCTTAATTTAAGGTCAACCTGTACTTTCTTGTTACAATTATTATCACATGAAGTTGTTAAGGGTCACATGTAGTTGTTATGGGTCAATTCATCCTTATATTTTTGAAGATTTTTGGAAAGTATCATGCTTACACCCTATCTGGAGACATCTACATGATTATACACCTTTGGCTAAATTTTTTGTGTATTTTGGGCTCAAATTGTAGAAATCGAACAAATATAGAACATTTCGTAGCACTTGGTGCTACGAAATGATCTACATAGACATGTGCTACAAAATGCGCTACAAAATTTCCTATAGTGGCTACTGTTACACATTTTATCATAAAACCAATATGACGAAGTGGGTTTCTTGAAAAAAACATTTGCAGGAAAATGATATCCCTGTTGAATTTATGACCAAATTTCATCTTGAACCAGTTTGCAATTTGAGAGAAATAATTGAAACACTAGCGCACTGCGAAATGTGCTGCAAATTCTCTATTTTTCATAGTTGATTTGATGTTCTCCTTGTTGGGAGGTTGCCAACTATCAAGGAGGGTTCGAATGAATTCTCATGGATCAGTTAGATATCAAGGGACACTTGCACCTAATTTTTAGCACCATTAAGACCTCATGTAGTGAGTTGGAAACAATTCATTAAAGACTTCCAACAATTTCCTGAAAATTAGCAGTTTGTTGGATTTTTGTCGCTTTGACTGTTGCCACCTATCTCCAAGGCCTAGAATCCAATGAAAGAGATGATATTCAAACTCCTAAGGATATTTTGATTATTTTTCTATTTAATGAAGGAGGGAGCTATTGGAGAGGGGTTGGATTCATGATCCAAGAGAGGAGAGATCTAGAGGAGCAGTTGAGTTGTTAATTTGTAAGCCTGAGGGCATGTGTTGTAGGCATTTTTTCCATTAGAGATTCATGAAAGTTGTGATACCAGTATGTTTTTATGTTGTTTCCATTCTTTCTTATCATCTTTCTTGAGTAATATTTACAGATTTTGAAGATCAAAATCTCCCTTTGGTTAATGAATTCATGAGCTGCAAAGGATTTGGGGTAATTGCTTGTTAATAATAGATTATTGTTCAAGCACTCTTTAATATATATTACAGAAAGGATCTCGATTATGTGGATATTCTTCTCTTTGTTTACCTTCTATTCTTCTATCCATCATTGCATAAGACTTTTTTCTGGTAGGCAACTTGATTGCCTTTGATATGTAGGATGTTATAACTCCATGCCCAATGGAATGTATTTGCATGAATATGATGTCCTCCTTTTTACTCTTCTCTTGTTGATCCACCTATTCAAACTATTTTAATCCATTTACATTTCTATGTTACCAATATTACTCTCATTTGCAGTCTGGGAGTAACTCTTGGAGTGATAACATTCTTGGCGTCGTTGTCGGGGAACGAAGTGTGAAAATAGCTTCCCTGGGAGAATGACATAGATCTAGCTCTTGATGGTAGACAAGAGAGGGACACAAAAAATGACTGTAATTATCTACCTGGCGACTCCACAATCAAAGAATCCGCTGGGGAGGATCTTCTTGACACAAAGATAACCATATGAAAGGGGATGACTAGGTATCAGCTTATGAGCTTTCTCCATGAACTCTTGTTTTTCTTCATCAATTCGTTTCTCTCTTTCCCTTTACGTATAAAAAGGATTATCCTCTGCTTTGTCTATTTGAATGATCATAAGCCTTCCTTTATATATCCATCCTTGGAAAAATAATACTTTCCTTTTGCCTGTGTTGTAGATGTTGATCGTGTATCCTCACCTCAGCCTATTCATAAGTATGAGCTTTGTATTCAAATCCCTCCTGAATTTGATCACCCTTGTAACCTTAAGGAGGTTGAAACTAATTCAAAACCTTCTCATATCTCATTACCTTTTTCTATTACTGTTGAATCTTTCCTTCAACTTGTTAAGCCTCATATTCATCCCACTAGATTTCAAACTAGAATTAGAGACACGATGTTTAAACCTTTAAGGCTGCCATATCACCTGCCATAAGAAGGGTGCTTATCATATGGTTGATTTTGAAGGGAACGCTTTAGTAGAGCCTAGAAATGGGATCTATCTCAAGAAGTATTACTCATAGGTGGGTCGCCTTGGGTGACTTCTTGTATATATGTATAGTTCTTATACAGTTTTGTTTTGTCCTTTCTTGTTTTATGGACGTCTCGTTTTGATGTCATGCTTTTCATTGTGGCAGATGTCAAGTGAATAAGAGGTGTTTGTTGGGTTTAAATATGGTGCTACTCGAC
Organism: Picea sitchensis; assembly: GCA_010110895.2. Classification (NCBI taxonomy): domain Eukaryota; kingdom Viridiplantae; phylum Streptophyta; class Pinopsida; order Pinales; family Pinaceae; genus Picea; species Picea sitchensis. The sequence goes on from SNQJ01S0028334.1 coordinate 129,892, forward strand.
ACACTCGGAGGCTTGCTTCCATAGCTTGGGTGATATTCATACCTCAGGGCCAATTGCTATCTTCTGGAGGTATCTGTTTAGGTGATGCCACAAACAATGTTGTCGAATACAGTGCATTAATAGAGTTAATTTGTGATGCCTTGTCGCATGGTATATCTTATCTACGGGTCTACTTCGATGCACAATTGGTTGTGTCCCAGTTAAACGGGTTTTATCACGTTTATGATCCTACTCTACATCGATGATTCCTTAGGGTACATCTCTTAGAACTTTGTTTTGATTAAATTAAATATATTCATGTTCCTATGAGATTGAATCAAATGATAGATACTCTAGCTAATCAAGTATTAGATTGGCATATTGCACACATGTAAGAAAAATCACACACATACACATTTAAATAAATTTGTAAATAAATGTAATCCATAAGAAAAAAAAGATGTAAATACACACACACACACACACATATATATATCAAAAGTCTCAGAGTACATAAGTGAGTGCAAGCGCCTCAAGAAAACATATCCAGTACACATCACAGGGCTAATGCCCTAAAAAATATACAGAAATTGCACCTAGAACATAAGTGGTCTATCCTAAGCTAAGGGTGGGGCCTGCTCGCCCTACCATAGTGAACCACAATGTTTTCCAAACACTGGAAGAGTTGGACCCAGGTCTGTGGCACCCAAACTACATGAGGTTGCATTGATGGTGGGAGATCCTTGATCTCTACCATAGGACTATGCAAGTGAGGGCATTGAGGTTCCACTCTAACCGTCTCAAAACTATCTTAGCCTCTCCGGATGGAGGTCCCCCTGCTGTTGCTGCTATTCTAGAAGCTGCGGCTGGTATTGCCTCTGGTCGAGGACACTGCCTAGTCCTCGATAAGGTTGTTGTACGCACTGGACCCACATCTATACATAAATAGATACATAGTTGTTAGATACTCTGATTCCCATAAAAAATTACATATATAAAAAGAAATAAAAAATTAAATAACATTAAAAAATGAACGTACCTATCTCTCCTCGCTCTTCTCCAGGAGGTATGGGCATGTTCGAGTCCCTGGAAAAGTTGATCCCGACATAGGGGTAGTCCTTTATCGCTGGAATCTACTGTGCCCACCAGTCAAAAAATGCATCATCGAAGGCCTCTATGGTCCTTCCTTACCCCTATCGTGGCAACAACACTACCCATCTACACACTATTGGGAGGTAGGCCACGTGCCCTCACACTATCTCTCATGGAATGAGACCGAGGACTCTCTCGAAGAAGAATGAGCACAAAAATGGTCCCAAATCCAAAGTTTTTGTTGTCCCGCCCACGATGCTCGGTGAGTTGTCTCTTCATGCAGTATATCATGGTCATGCTCCAATCAAATATTCATGAATTCAATCACTGCACTGCATAATACATGTGCACTTGAAATACCTAATGTAAACTTGTGGATCCCGTGACTCTCCCAATGAGTAAAACTATCACTTTGAGTGATAGGCTGGTAATCCTGTTAATTGGCACCTGAGAACCTACTTTCTCAGTTTCGGCCTCACAATGGATTCCAATTAGCTTTGCAATGTTGTGAGGTTCAGGGGGAAAATCACACAAGTTGACTGGTTCACCCCTCCTCGAGAGGCTAGTCAGAAAGTAAACTTTTTCAGTCATTGGATTTAATGACTTCCCCTCGAGCATAAACGCCTCAATGTGAGGATGCCAATATTCTACCAAGACATTCAGTAGCCTGGGTTGTTCCCTCATGAATGGACACCATAAAATATTCCACAAACCACATTGTCTCTATGCGGCCATAGCTAAAGGGTCCTCATCGACCAGTAGATCAATGTCCTCATGCTCCCTCTCTCTCCAATGGACGTACATTCTACCAAATGAAAAGTTCAAAGGAGAGTTAATGATTCCATATCTTTGAGGGTGTACGCGGGTTGTATTGGACACAGTCGCATATGCATGCGGGAATTTTGTTTTCTTCTCGTGGGCATATGGGGGATACCCTAGGACAACCTGCATACACGTAGGGCCGATCATTTTTAAAAGTGCGCCCTCCCAAAAAATCTAAAACTAATGTAAAAGGAAAGTATGGAAATGCAAGAGGATATAGTTTGTACTTACTTGGTCCAAGCGGGGGTTCGTTTCTTCCACTAAATATCCTAGAATAAACTTCTTTAACAAAGGGGTGTTTTTGTCTTTTTGGTCAATTCTCAATTTGCAATGGTGATAATGAGCTGCAAACTTCTATTTATAGACTTTTTTGGCCCTTTTTGTCATTTTGTTTTGACCACTTTTGTCATTTTTTCTGGCTTGAAAATAATTTAGAGTGGTTCTTGAGTTTCTCATTGGATGTTACAATACAATTTTCTTTTGGTTTGGGAAAACCTTTTGAGAGATGGGCCACTTTTAAGGTCTTTTGGTAAAAAGTCATTTTTTCCAACTTTGTGCATCTAAGTTAGGATTCCACCTCCACTTGTTGCACCATGTTGTCTTTTTCTCTTTACCATAGGATCGATCCCATAGAATTGCGACACAAAACCATCATTGCTTCTCTAGAAGTGTCGTAATTTAGTGGTAGAGCTTGCCTTCACATGGATGCCCTAGGTAGATCCTGGTTGCATTTTGGTGTTCATGTCGTCGTTAATGACTATAGGCTCGTGAGTCCTTTTAGTATTGTCTTGATTATGAGTTTGATCCTTCACATGTCTGATATGTCATCACTCTTGGCCTCACCCTCAAGAATCCCAAAAAAGAGGTCTTATTTTAAGCCCTTTTCAGACCCTCTAAATATGAAAAGATGGTTGAGTGATCCTGTTGTACTTCACGCTCGCCAAACTAAAATTTAAAGGCACACATGTCCAGTGGTATTTTACCCCTTTCTTCGGTCTGGATGGTCAATTTTACGAACAAAGGTATGCTCTATGAACTTAGTTTCTCTAGAAGAGTATTCTCAAGTATAATTTTACCCCTTTTTTGGGCTCGAGGGACTAAATTTATGAAAAAGGAACCCCCATGGAGTCCATAGTTAAGCTATTTTCAGACTCCTTAAAATTAAAAATATATCTAAGTGATCTTGTTCCTTCACACTCGTTAAACTGGTCCAAAAGAACATCCTCTATGGAGTCCATAGTTAAGCTCTTTTCAGACTCCTTAAAATTGAAAATATCGTTGAGTGATCTTGTTCTTTGACACTCGTTAATTGGTTCAGAAAAACATCTACTGGCATCATTTTACCCCTTTTTCCAGCCTGTATATTAAGGAGGAAAAAGGTACACCTCGGGAGATTCATCTCACTGGGAGAGTTCTCCTCAGTAAATTTCACCTTTTTTGAGCTAAGGAGACTAAATCTAGAAAAAGGTAGCAAGTCCATAGTTAAGCTCTTTTCAGACTCCTTAAAATTGAAAATATTGTCGAGTGATCTTGTCTTTGTCACACTCGTTAAAATGGTTTTGAATAGACGTCTTTTCGGTGCTATTTTATCCCTTTTTTGAGTCGAATAGACTATCTTCGAAAAAGGTACGACAATGGAGTCTTCTTTTATGTTTTTTTAGACTCTCTAAAAATGAAAAATCACTGAGCTTACCTTCTTTGGGCTCGTTTAAAATTACATTGAAGGACGTTCTCATTGTGTCTTATTAATCACATCTGCATCTCCGTGTCTTTAGCCTAATGTCGGGTCCATTTTTCTCTCAACTGAACCTTTGAAGCATGCCTTATACAGAAGCCTTGTAGCACTTTTCCTTTGCGTCTTGACACCTTGACCCATGGATAAATTTTCCTGAGTGTCCTTTCCCTGCACATGTCTCCTTTCTCTGAGAAATAGTGTGTTCCTTGTGCTTGGAACTAGCATGATTGCAACACTCGTTCCTCCTTTGTAACGTATCATTCGTTTATTATTTTTCAAGATCTCCAGAACATTGAAAAAGTAAAAAAAAATATCAAATATACCCCAAAACAAGAATGGGAAAAGTATTTTCTTTTTACGGAAAGACAATAGGTCGCCCTTGGAAAAAGCACATCCTTCCATTTGTTCGTCAAGATTTGGGATTTAATATGACCTTAGGAAGTTGTTCTCATAACATAGAGTTGTGTCCTCCTCCATTTCCTTATCCTTCCAAACATATGGAGAGTTTGTGTTGCCTCCTACATCATGAACTTATGTCAATGTCTTGTTTCCTAAGTCTGATCATTAGTCATGCTATTGTCCAAGGGAATTTTTACCCAATTTGATTTGGCCTTTTTGCAGTTTATCTCTTGCCCTCGTGCCTAGCCATCCATAAAGTCCAATTAAGTCCTTGTTCAAAATCAATGAAGTTTCTACCTGGTCACCGAGATCCTCTTGTCTTTTCCTCGACGAGCCGTCAAAGAACTCTAGGTAGTGAAGTCATACACTCACATTACACTCCTACCCTAGTTTTGAATATCTTGAAGTTGTTGCTCGAGCTCTGAAGGCCTCATATCTAGCAATTAGGCATCATTGGCTTCTTGAAGATGGATACTATACAAGTATATATTTGATTTTGAGATGTAGATCTGTTGTGTATTGCTCGCGGCTACACTCTATATAGTTTTATGACATGTATATGAAGTGCATTTGATTGGCAACCATGATTTATTTCATCCCGAGCATGGGTATGCTCGCCTCAGTGAGACAATTGTTATTTTGCAGATGGCACCTCTTGAAATATGGTCCCGGGCTCACTTGCTTCGTACGTTGGTGAATATTTGTAATGTATTTCAGCCATCAGATGCTCTTCTGACCTCACACATTAGGGGGCATCTGTTATAACCCTAAATTGCACCATACATGCATACCTGGTATCAGGTCATCTTACTTACTATTTTTTCCAAGACAACACTAAACAACTCTTCTTAAAAACACAATATTTGAAGATGTAAGCACCCTGCACCACTAGTGCCCACGTACGTATGCTAGCTACACCATGACAACCCGCGTAGACCCATAAATTTTTTTTTTTAAGAAGATTTGTTTAGTGTTGGATTGGAAAAATCAGTAAGTAAGACGATCTGATGCTAGGTATGCATGTATGGTGAAATTTAGGGTTATAACAATATCTTCCTTGGTTTTCTGGAGAGGATCATGTTATAGATAAGAGGAATTTGGAGGCCTTTGAGAACTTTGTTGATCAGTTTGAGATAGTTCATGATGATGTTACCATGAGGTTGTTCTCCAAATATTTGTTTAGATATGCTACTATATGTTTTAAAGGTTTGGGAGCCGATTCTATTGGTTCTTGGATTGAGCTATGCAATGCATTTTTTAAGTGTTGGGGTGAGAACAAGTCCCTTGATCAATACTTGCCTTATTTTAATTCTTTGAGGAGAGGGGAAGAGCAATCCTTGGTTGTCTTCAAAAAGAGGTTTTACAGTGTTTATCATAGCATGCTAGTGGAAATATGACCTTCTGAGATTGTTGGCATGGTGTACTATGAAATGGATCAACATTCAGATCTTGTCCTTCTCCTAAGAGAAAGGAAAGATTCATATTTAAGAAGGTTGTTTGAGGATACTGAAGAAGCTGAAAAGAACATACAGGCTTTCCAGAGGATTTTAGATCAAGCATACCTTGAAAATATTCCTGCACAAGAGGAGCAATAAGAAGATTGTCAGTATATTTCAGATTTGCAGCAAAAAGATAGTGAGTATGAATCAAATTTCGAGCAACAACAAGGATGTAAGTATGGTTTACATTTGGAATAGAATTCTTAAGTATATTCATATTTTTCCATGGACAGGGATGCATGTCAAGCTTATGATCCATTTTCAAAACATGTTGAGCATATAGTAACTGATGATTGTATAGATAATTATATGTTCCTAGCTGATCATTATCAGTGTGATTTAAAATTTGTTGTACCATTAACTTGCCATCATCATGTTGAAAACAAAGAGACTATCATTTTTTATGATCAAGAATTTCTCACAAGGGAACAAGAAGGTTATCTATTTGCAAGAAGAGAGGCATTCATGGATGAGAAGTTATTTTATGTGGATCATTATGTTTCTGATCTTGGTTTTAAGGATCCAGTGGTAGCTTATATGGAATCATATGTTTCATATTTTTTGAAAATTTCAGATTGCATTAATTCACCGATCTTCATGGGTGAGTATGGTTTTCTGAAGGAATTTATGTCACTAGTTCTATATTTTTGTTATTATTCATTGATCAATGACATAGATGAGAAGTTTTCAGTTAGGAAGTTACTTGATTGGCTCTGGTGGAAGTTTGTTTTCACCTAGCCTATTGTAAAAAATCAGTTAGTTTAGGATTGTACATAAATAAACTCCATCTGGAGCATGTGTGTTTATTTTATCTTTGTAAGTAGAGTAGTGTACATGTCAACCTGTTGTCTTCAAAAAAATGTATTTGATCTTGACACCATAACCCAACAACTAAGGCACTGGAGCTACAACAGTTATTAGAGCCTCACAGGGAGGAATCTATCCCTTGTGGAGCCAATGTTATCACATGAAGTTGTTAAGGGTCACATGTAGTTGTTATGGGTCAATTCATCGTTAGATTTTTGAATTTTTGAGGAAAGTATCATTATTACACCCTATCTAGAGACATTTACATGCTTATACACCTTTGGATAAAGTTTTTGGTTATTTTGGGCTCAAATTGCACAAATCAGACAACTACAGGACATTTTGTAACGCTCGACACAGCGAAATGATCTACATAGATAGGTGCTACATAATTTCATGCAGCTGTTGTTACAAATTTTATCATAAAACCAAAAAACCGAAGTGGGTTTCTATGAAATGTTTTGTGGAGGAAGATGATATCCCTGTTGACTTTTTGACCAAATTTCAGCCTGACCTAGTTTGGAATTTGAGAGAAACAATTAAAACACCAATGCACTGCGAAATATGCTGCAAATTCTCTATTTTGCATAGTTGATTGGATATTCGTCTTGTTGAGAGGTTTCTAGCTGTCAAGGAGGGTTTGAATGAATTCTCATGGATTATTTATATGTCAAGGGACACAGGCGCCTACTTTTTATCTCTATTAAGACCTCATGCAGTGAGTTGGGAACAATTCATTAAATACTTCCAACAATTTCCTGAAAATTAGCAGTTTGTTAGATTTTTGTCTCTTTGACTGTTGCCACCTATCTCTAAGGCCTATAATCCAATGAAAGAGATGGGATTATACCTCCTAATGATATTTTGATTCTTTTTCTATTTAATGAAGGAGGGATCTCTTGGATAGGGGTTGGATTCATGATCCAAGAGAGGAGAGATCTAGAGGAGCAATTGAGTTGCCCATTTGTAAGCCCAAGGGCATGTGTTGTAGGCATTTACACCATTATATATTCATGAAATTTGTGATACCATACTGTTTTTATCTTGTTTCCATTCTTTCGTATCATCTTTCTTGAGTAATATTTACAGATTTTGAAGATCAAAATCTCCCTTTGGTTAATGAATTCATGAGTTGCAAGGGATTTGTGGTAATTTCTTGTTAATCATAGATTATTGTTCAAGCCCTCTTTAATCTATATTACAGAAAGGATCTCTATTATGTGGATATTCGTCTCTTTGTTTACCTTCTATTGTTCTATCCATATTTTCATAAGCCTTTTGTCTAGTAGTCATCTTGATTTCCTTTGATATGTAGGATGTTATAACTCCATGTCCAATGGAATGTATTTGCAGCAGTATGATTCCCTCCTTTTTACTCTTCTCTTGTTGATCCACCCATTCAAACTATTTTAATCCATTTACATTTCTATGTTACCAAGATTATTCTCATTTGCAGTCTGGGAGTTATAATAACAACCACTTTAACCTTTCATTAATAACTTGTAACTTCTTGTTTCAACCATTTAGGGGCATCTAAACCATTCTTTAGGGCTTCCAACTTCACGAGGGCATATCTCCTCAACCATGAGTAAATACATGGCATACCACCTACCATTGGAAATTACATTATGATGACTATCCATGTATGAGTATGTTACATGCATTTGCACCGTCCTTCATCCTCTTTTTCCTCAAAGAACTTCAGGCTTCATGAACACACCTCTATGGCTTCTTTTAGACTTCTTCAAATTCACCCCTCACATTTGTGGACATCCATGAAAACCACTTTTATTGAAATCAATGAAAACCAACTTACCAACAATATCCCCCTTTGGCATTGATGGCAACACTCATACTGCAACACTCATACTCCCTCTATGCCAATTTCTCCTCATCTATTTATTTTGATGTTTGTCTCCCCATTTCACATCAATGGAAAAGGGTATCTCCCTTTGGGATTCTCCCCCTGTCTTTATGATTTTGATATTTCTCTTCTAATCTTTCTTTTTATCCTTCTTTGACATCATGGGAAAAAGGATAACTCCCCCTATTAGTATGTCTCCCCCTGTATTCATGCTTCTGATATTTCTTTTTTTATATCTTCTCTAAACAATTTTGTCCCCTTGACTTCTTTACAAGATTCTATGTATATCAATGTGGGGCTTCTTGTACTTGCTTCCCTTCCTCTCTTCTAGAGATTCTTATCCATTGGTTCTTCCTCTTGTAATTCACTAACATATATAAAAAACATTCAAAGTTAATTGACTTCAAATATTTATGGCTTTTCACGTTTACTTCTTAGACATCAATTACCACATCATTCAACAATTTCCCTTTGACAATATATATTTTTATGATGGTTTCTCTTCCCCTGTCTTACTGTGCCTTTCACTGCTTGTCTTCCTGTGACTGGCTGGTTCCACTTGTCAATATGCTTTCATCCATTGCTAAGAATATTATCTGACTCGTGTATTATTTACCTATTTACTACTGCTTAGACTCCCCCTCTTCATAATTCACATTAGCTGGAGTGTCCAAGATGAATGGCTCAGAAAGGTGGAGGAAGCTTCCCTAATGAAGAGTAATATTAATCCTTACCTATGGATTCATCATTTTCCTGAATTCTAACATTTTCCTTTTCATCATCTTCCCAAATTATGACATCTTTCTCTTTTCCTATAGATTCATCATGATATCAAACTACTACAAATCTCGAGAGTATGATTTTAGCAAGTACTTCATCCACCTACTCTTCATTTTCCTGTTGTTCATTCACCTATTCTTGATTTCTTTTCCAAACCTATTTATATTTGATATGAATTTTTTATTTAATAGAAGTATCCATCATGCTTGTACAATCACGAGATATGTGTCCATAGTTGTGGCATTTGTAATATTTTATATTGTATGGAGCCACACAAACGTTTCTTGATTAGCCATTTCTTCCATAAGCTATGCAATTTACAACTTTATGTCCAAAGTTATTACAAGTAAAAAATTATCCATATAAGAAACTTTGATACCTGGGAGTGAATGATCTTCTTTGTGATGTATTCCTTCTGAATTCATGCCTTGGATGATCATGATCTTCTCTTTTGTTGTTTCCTTCACAATGATTTAAGCTTATTTGATACCTAAAAGTGGAGGGTATTCTTTGATATCCGTCTCTTATGTAATATTCCTTTTGTGTCTTTTCGGTTTTAGGAATGTTCTCCTTTGAGGGCTCACATTCTTCAATCTTGATAGGGTCTCTGACGATTTCTTCATTCTTCCTTTCTAGTAACTTGTAACATTTCTCTTCAATTTTCTTTACTGATGGTGTGGATATTCCTTTCTCTTCAACGTTCTTTCTAAGATTGACAACTTTAACTCTTAATGTGACTACTTCTTCTTCAAGGTTCTCACAATATTCTTCTTTCTTCATCATTTGGATATTCATTATTTCTTCCATTATATTTTCTTCTTCAAGTTGGGTCTTCAAGGTGATGATTTATTTTTCAATTCTTCTTTATTGTTGACTAAATTTTTCTTCAAGATTCTTCAAGTCCTAAGATATTTATTTAAGGTGACTTGTCAAAATTCCTTTTCTCTTCTCTGCTTCCTTTCTTTGTGATACTATTTCGGCTTCTAGATAATGTTTTTGATCCTTGAGATTTTCTTCAATCATTTTAGCTTCATCCAGTTGAGATTTTAAATTTATGAAAACCTACCTGACTTCTCTAGAACTTTCCTTTAGATTGATCAATTCTTTGATGAGGGACTTTTTTCCCTTCTTTCTTTTCTTAGCTCACTCAAAGAAATGATTAGTTCAACCTCAAAATAGATTACTCCTACTTCACAATATTGTTCTTCTGAATCTATATGGCATAATGATCACATTTATTCTTGTTCTACTTCAACATATTATTTATTCAGATTAGCATGCTATGGATCTACGATAGAATGGGATTCCTTAAAATAGAGATTGTGTAGCTTATTCCAAAGTTATTTGGCTAATGAACATTTTCCCACTTTTTCTTTTATCGGATTAGGTAATTACTCCAGGATGAAATCCATTTCTATTTTGTTGTTTCTCTTCAATTCCTTCTTTGTTGTAGTCTTTGGTGTTGGACAGTTGGATTAGGTTGATGGAAAATTGGTTTCTATTGTTGTTTGTCATTGATGTAAATACTTGGAGAGTGATATTGTGATATTGTAAATTGTCGTCAACCCTTAGTGAGTGATGTCGACCCTTGGATATGTCTGGTAGCGAATTCTGGTAGACAAAATGTATGGGTAAGGGACCTGAGTTTATTTTAGGCATAAAGGAATTCAGATAACTAAATATGAAGGTAATACTATTCTCTATGGATAATACATGTCATGTATTTCTAGTTATATGTGGAACGTCAAATAACTCCTCATGGTTTGAGAGTTATGGCCTTGTGAAGCTGGAGAACCCTCATGAGGTATCTAGAATCCCCTAGAAGGTCAAATAAGTCAATTTATCCTAGAAGCTCCTAAAAGACGTTTTCTAGTCAAAGTGGGTGAAACTAGGAGTACTTAATCATGAGTTGAGTTGTTTCAAAAAGAAAATAATTATAAATAAATTAGTTGCAACTAGAATTGGAGAGTTTAATAATTATGGATAAAGTGGTTGTAAGTGGACAAGTGGTTAGAAGTAGGTTATCCATAAAAGAAGGGAGTTGGGTAAAGTTAGTTAGATGGTAACCCCTTGAGGAAGCTACTTGTAGAGTACTAATAAGACATCAAGGGTATCCTATTATCACTTATCACATTGAATACATATTATTGTGTAAGGTTTATTGTAGGTACTCATTGATACATCTGAAGTTATGCAAGTCTGAGGTAGCAGGAAGGGGTGACAATTTTTTTTCCAGAGTTGCTTAAATTCTGAAAAAAGCCTAGTTTTTGAGGTGTACGTAGGCTGCAATGGAAGAGGTCATGTACATACATAGGATGGAAGTATAAAAGGGCATGTACAATTGAAAATACATGAAATATTGAGTTGTTGAGTGTGTGAGGTTCTCAAAGTCTGAAAGAAAGCTCCCCGGAAGGTCTATAGTGATCAGGTATAACATATCTATCTATAGGTTCAAAAGGTATGTCATATTCTTATGAGTAGTTGGACATTGTTGTCTATATGAGATATGGTTGTGGGATATTTAGGATTTTCCCTAGAGAGGTTATTGGTTGTATGACACTTATGGTATGCGCTAGATCTACATAAATACAACACTGGTATGTTTGGTATTATTCATTTGTACATTTTGTTGGTCTAAGTGTTGAGGCATAACTTGTATTTCTTGGTACATGGTTGAGGGTTTTGGTTGTGATGTGTTGGTGAAGTTGTTGGTTGGTTTGAGGTTGCATATCG
>SNQJ01S0028334.1:141611-160287 GCA_010110895.2 Picea sitchensis
TCCAGGATGAAATCCATTTCTATTTTGTTGTTTCTCTTCAATTCCTTCTTTGTTGTAGTCTTTGGTGTTGGACAGTTGGATTAGGTTGATGGAAAATTGGTTTCTATTGTTGTTTGTCATTGATGTAAATACTTGGAGAGTGATATTGTGATATTGTAAATTGTCGTCAACCCTTAGTGAGTGATGTCGACCCTTGGATATGTCTGGTAGCGAATTCTGGTAGACAAAATGTATGGGTAAGGGACCTGAGTTTATTTTAGGCATAAAGGAATTCAGATAACTAAATATGAAGGTAATACTATTCTCTATGGATAATACATGTCATGTATTTCTAGTTATATGTGGAACGTCAAATAACTCCTCATGGTTTGAGAGTTATGGCCTTGTGAAGCTGGAGAACCCTCATGAGGTATCTAGAATCCCCTAGAAGGTCAAATAAGTCAATTTATCCTAGAAGCTCCTAAAAGACGTTTTCTAGTCAAAGTGGGTGAAACTAGGAGTACTTAATCATGAGTTGAGTTGTTTCAAAAAGAAAATAATTATAAATAAATTAGTTGCAACTAGAATTGGAGAGTTTAATAATTATGGATAAAGTGGTTGTAAGTGGACAAGTGGTTAGAAGTAGGTTATCCATAAAAGAAGGGAGTTGGGTAAAGTTAGTTAGATGGTAACCCCTTGAGGAAGCTACTTGTAGAGTACTAATAAGACATCAAGGGTATCCTATTATCACTTATCACATTGAATACATATTATTGTGTAAGGTTTATTGTAGGTACTCATTGATACATCTGAAGTTATGCAAGTCTGAGGTAGCAGGAAGGGGTGACAATTTTTTTTCCAGAGTTGCTTAAATTCTGAAAAAAGCCTAGTTTTTGAGGTGTACGTAGGCTGCAATGGAAGAGGTCATGTACATACATAGGATGGAAGTATAAAAGGGCATGTACAATTGAAAATACATGAAATATTGAGTTGTTGAGTGTGTGAGGTTCTCAAAGTCTGAAAGAAAGCTCCCCGGAAGGTCTATAGTGATCAGGTATAACATATCTATCTATAGGTTCAAAAGGTATGTCATATTCTTATGAGTAGTTGGACATTGTTGTCTATATGAGATATGGTTGTGGGATATTTAGGATTTTCCCTAGAGAGGTTATTGGTTGTATGACACTTATGGTATGCGCTAGATCTACATAAATACAACACTGGTATGTTTGGTATTATTCATTTGTACATTTTGTTGGTCTAAGTGTTGAGGCATAACTTGTATTTCTTGGTACATGGTTGAGGGTTTTGGTTGTGATGTGTTGGTGAAGTTGTTGGTTGGTTTGAGGTTGCATATCGATAAGGTTTTGATCTCTAGTCCATGTGAGATTTATTACACATGATTATGATTGTATGCACATGTATGGCACATCACTAGAGAGATATAGATGCAAATGGTTCAAGTGATATTCTTGAGATATTGAGATCTGATCTATTGAGGAGAGTATTGGGACATATTTTTGGTGATGGTTATGAGGTATTGTGATGTGGATAGTTGATGCACTTGTAATGGTACATGTTGTGAGAGTGATTGATGTACATGGTTGATAGAACCGATTGATTGTTATAGGTTGTGATAGGATACATGTTGATGTGATAGATTAAGAAAAGAGTTTGAGTTTGAGAAAGGTGAAAACCCTAGATTTTTGAGGGTGTATGTAGGATATAGTATATATAGGATGCATACATATGTTGGCTGCAATATAGACATGTCACGTACATACACTAGTTGCAGAATAGACAGGTCACATACCTATTGGTACATGATGATTATAGGTACATGTTGATCACAGGTTATTGGTACAAGTTGGTTACAGGTTGTTGGCATAGATTGGTACATGTTTACAATGGTATATCTCACAGTGACAGTGTGGTAGTGTTTATATCATTTATTTGACACTTATATTTCAGGGAAGTAGGACAGGGAAAGGAAAGGGGGTTGTAGCCTCCTTCTAGTTGGTTGCAGAGAATCAGGGAGTTGGAGCTTCCTTTAGGTTGGATCTTGAGAACTAGGTGGTTGTATCCACCTTCCAGTTGTAGTTGGATAACATAGGGAGTTGTAGTATCCTTCTAGTTGTGTCTAGAGAATTGAGTAGTTGGTGATTCCCTCAGGTTGTATCCTAAGAAACTAGGGGTTTGGAGCCTCCTTCCAGTTGGAGTTGGAGAATTAGAAGTTGGTGCTTCCTTGAATGTAATTCTTAAAGACATATAAGAAAATCATTCCATGGTTTTCTCTTGCATTTGGTTTCCATGTAAAATACTGGTCTACTATGCATTATGTGGATGTCTATTATTGGTTATTATGCACTAATGAATGCTAATGTTATATGATGCAATAACATATTAATGATGAAATCATGAACACAGTTGAATACATTAAAGGGATATAAATTATGGTTAAAGGATCAATAAGTGGTATAAATTTCTCATTATTGATTCATGCCCCCCTCTCATTAATCCAACAATTGGTATCATAGAAAGTCCTTCAAGAAATAATTTAACCATTGGAAGAAGATCATGAATAACACTAGAGTTGGGATAACACAGTTTAATGGTGAGAAATATGTAATCTGGAGAAAAAACATATAGACATACATACAGGCACAGGGAATTGATGTTTGGGAATTAGTGGTGGATGGATACAAAGCACCAACTACCCCCCCAATAAACAAGGACAAGAAGAAACTCGAAGAAAATAATTCAAGAGCCAAGAACGCTATTCATAATGGTGTATATGAATAAATATTTATTAAAATCATGCACTATGAATCCACCAAGGAGATGTGGAACAAACTAAATACTATCTATGAAGGAGATGAAAAGGTTAAGGAATCCAAACTTCAAATCTTCAGAGCAAAGTTTGAACAGTTATAGATGAATGAAGATGAAAACATAACAACCTAGTTTCTATGCATCAATGAGGTAATAAAAAATATCAAAGGCTTGGGAGATGAGATAAAGGATCTAGTCATTGTTAAAAAGGAATTAAGATCTCTACCAATGAGATTTTAATCAAATATCTCAGGCCTAAAAGAAAGAGTTGATCTAGATACAATGACCATAATTGAGCTACATGGGATACTCATAGTTTATGAGATGAGGACAGAAAAAGAAAATATGGTTACACTGGAAGCTACATTAAAATAATCTATGAAGACAAATAATAGTAACAAGCAACAATCAAATTCAATTTGCAAGCAAAATCCAAATTCAGAATGTAGTTGCAGCGATGATTCAGAAGAAGATGAAGAAATGGAAAACTTCGTAAGAAAGTTGCAAAAAGGAACATGTAAATATAAAGGTAATCTTCCGTTGAAATGTTTTAATTGTGGTAGAATTGGTCATTTTGCAAATAAGTGTCCTTATGCCAAAAATTCAGATAGTGATGAAGAGGAACATCCCAAGAAAGAAAAGAGATAGCAAATGGGAAAACGGTAAAACGAAAAGAAAGTCTTCAATAAAAATCTATACTCAAGAAAAGACAGTTTCTCATCTCGTGAAGATGATGAAACCGATAATGATTCAAAAAAGTTACTATTTATAGCGAAGGAAAATCAAACAAGAAACTCTGATAGTTTATGAGAATAAGGTGAATTGGATCTCAGATCAGAATTAATTAGTGCCCTAAAAGATCTAAGGAATGAAAGAAAGAAAAACAAGTCACTCAAGAAAGAAATAAAACTAAAAGAAACCCAAAATCTTAACTATAAGGAATTCAAGCAGATAATTACGAAGCTAGAAGTCTAGGTAGAAGAGGATAGAAGGATTAAAGAAACAATCATAATTCATCTAGCATAGAAGGAGAAGATGATTGAAAGGTTGGAAGCAGAAGCAACCACTCTAAAAAAATATCTTCAGAAAAAAGAAGATGAAACAAGATAACACCAAGACATTGGATAAGATCATCAACAATCAAAAGCCATACTATGATAGGTCTAGACTAGGATACAACCAAATGAAGTCTGAGAAAGGTTCAAGCTCCATAACGAAATAAATTGAACAAAATACTTATGAAGAAGTTATCAAAGGAAGGAATCATGGTCAACAAGAATTAGAAAGAAATGAATACAAAAGAACTTCTACATTTAAGTAACAAGGAATCTTCAATCATTACAACCAAAGAGAATATATTGATAAGATA
Source organism: Picea sitchensis (assembly GCA_010110895.2). Taxonomy (NCBI): domain Eukaryota; kingdom Viridiplantae; phylum Streptophyta; class Pinopsida; order Pinales; family Pinaceae; genus Picea; species Picea sitchensis. The sequence continues at coordinate 145,792 of SNQJ01S0028334.1, forward strand.
AGGAGGAATTAAAGAAAGACTACACTACAAGGAAATTCAATCACTCCCAGGTGTGTATATTTATTTTATGGTCATTTTTTATTGTACTAATGATGCAGGAGCATAACCTTCAAAGTCAAAGAAGAAAGCATGGAGGCAAGGACATGACATCTCAACATTTAATTCAAAAGTAAATTGAGTTGTTGGGATATTTTGGAAACAACATTTTTAAATATGTTGTGTTTGTAAATTCATATAGAACTTTAAGGAGTTGCAGATATAGAGTGTTGACTCTTATCTGAAAATAATTGTTATTTATTGTAATAGGACAAAGAAGGTAACCGCTAAGAGTTGATAGGATAAGTTCCAGACATGACGAGAGAGCTCGTGGAGCTAGTCCTTAGATAGCTTGTTGCTGTATTGTAAAATTATGATGAGATAGGAAGATAGAGAGTAGAGAAGAATAGAGTAGAAGAAATACGCAGGGAAGAACTACAATGTATGTAATTTGTTTCATGAAAGAATAGAACAGAAAAAATTGTCCAAAATATTGCACTGTGTTCATTTTATTGTGTGATTGAATGAATATTACATTATGTTCATGTGATTTAGTTCATTTTTTTTCATGTATGATTGTTCGAGAAGTTGATCGTATGAGTTTGCAACGAAACTAGATAAGTTTCAATTGTTTCTGTTCTGAAAATCATATGCAAGGTGTGCATCTCAAATGCAAGGATTGTGTTGACTAAGTCTCATATTGACTCAGAAGAGTTCAGAGAGAGATAAGAGGAAACTTAGACCAGGTGCAAGGAGCACACAATGTAAAAGAACAACCAAGCATCGAAGAACCAAAATAGAGGAATGCCAAGAGGGCGAGAATAATTTCTTTTCAATAAATCCTTCGAACTGAGTTATCGAAATCCCTGAATGCAAGGAGTGTGTGGGAATTCGAAATACTTTAAGGATAAATATCAAAATGGATAACACTTTTCATAATTTTTGACGAGATCCAAGAGTCAGACTCATAGGAGGAGCAAAGGTCGAGACCTTTGAAGACTGATAAATATTCTAAGTCAAAAGAAATCAGAAGCTCAGGAGGAGGAGCGATAGTGGACATTAGATCATAGTGAAAAGGATCAACAGTCATCTGATCAGAGCAAGGTGAACGAGCCTTAGATCTTTTCACACTCAGGAGAGAGAACTTACCAAGGTTTGAGAATTGAGATTTCTGTAGCTCGGAGAGCCCGAGAGCCGAAGTAAAATCTCAATCGTTCGATCATCCAAAGTAGATCTGAACCGTCAGATCGTCTGAAGTAAATCTCAAGAATAAGATCACCCAAAGTGAGTCTGAGTCATTATATACCATGACTTCAGGAGGAGTAAATTTTGAGACTTGATATTTTCAAAGCCCAGAGATCCGGAAATATGAAGTAAATCTCAATTGTTCAATCAGTCGAAGTGAATCTGAATCATTAGATCGTCTGAATTAAATCTCAGGCATCAGATCACCTGAAGTGAATCTGAACCCTCAAAGTTCAGAAGAGACGAGGCATAGATCTATGAGCTCCAAGCAAAGTCTCGAAGTAATCCATAGCCGTTAGGTTAAGAGGAGACATAACATGAATTTGTGGACTCCAGGTAAAGTCCCAAAGTAATTAATAGCCACCAGATCTAAGAGAGACGTGTTGTAGATAAATGCACTCTGGGTAAAGACCCAAATAAATTCTCGATCATCATATCTAGATGATAGGTGGCACAAATTTGTGGACTCCAGGTAAATACCCGAAGTAATCCTCGATCGTCAGATCAAGTGAACACGTAGAATAAATCCATATACTTCGAGGGAAGTGAAAAGTTTGAGATTTGAGATCTCAGAAGTCTGGAGACCCGAAGGAGATCCTGACCGTTGATCGAGAAGAGGGCCATAGGACCATTGATATATGTTGAAAGGTCCAACACCTGAATTAAAGGCAAGTTTGTTAATTAAGAAGGGCAGATGTCCGCAGATTGTCAATTCCGAAAGATTGACGTACAGAGGAAAGCAGGGTTTGATATTTGAAAAGTCTGAAGTCTAGAGTCATGAAAGAGATCACATCCATTTATTTAGGAGGGGAAGATATGGTCCGTATATTTGAAAAGGAAATATCTGAACCATCTATTTAGAAAGTATTGTTAATATCGAGAGATTTACGGTCCAATCTCATTGTCGGGACATGAGTTGCGTGAACTTTAAAATGTTGAGGGTGGGCCGCAATCCAGACCGTGGTTTTGGAAAGAGTACACATGGAGGCTCGAGGAAAATTGTGGGCTGAAAAGAAGTTTGATTTCAAACTACCTTTGGCCACGCCCATAATCATGTGGTCATGTCAGGTCATTGCCCAAGGTCATACCAAGAGGGGGCTTATCAGAAAAGGAGCTAATGCCCAATACTCTAAGATTTCACAGAAGATAAATATGGAAGGTTGTGGGTACCATAATACCTGCAGATAAGAGCCAAAAGGGCCTATGTTTAGATACAAAAGGAGACCACTAAGGTTTCATAGGGTAATTTGAATCCAGAATTAGAGATCCTTGACCAGGAGGTTGTGTAGCCCTACGGGGGAGTAGGGGGGATGTACCAGGTGGTATCAGAGCTAATATTGAATTTATTTGTAGATAGGAGACAAAGGAGAAAGGAGACAAATTGATATCAATTGTGGTATAAATTAAATTTAATTTATGTTTGTAAGAATCAGAAGGTGACGTAGTGGAATCATGCCACCCAGGAGGCGTAGAGAAAATCCAGAAATTGAAGAAGAAATGAGGTGACTTAGAATGAGACTGAATGCCATGAAAACAATGCAGAGGAGAGCACCAAACGTTGGATATATCAGTGAATATGAGAGAGAAGAGATAGAGGTTGAATAAAATGTAGCAGAGGATGCTGCAAAATATCACTTATTGAAAGTTGTTTCAATAATAGGAGCTAGAGAAAGAATAGAGGTACCAATGTATGAAGGTAATTTGGAAGTTGAAGAATTGTTATATTGGGTACATGATATGGAAAAATACTTCGATTACGAAGATATCAAAGAAGACAAGATGGTGAAGAATGTACGGAAAATACTAAAAGGTCATGCATCGCTATGCTGGGATGAACTGTAAGACGAACGCAGGAGCAAACGTAAGCACAAAATTAAATGCTGGGACAGGATGGTAGCCAAGATGAAATCCAAATTTATCCCGAAGGATTACCAAATCAATTTGTTCATGATATTGAAAAACATGAGACATAAAATCTTATCAGTGAAGGAGTACACTAAATAATTTTATAGACTGAACATCAGGGCTAGACATAAAGAGAATGAAGATGAGAAAACAACTAGATATATCAATGGGCTACGATATGAAATACAAGAGGAGATCAACATGATGTCTGTTAGTAAATTTGAGGATTCTTATCAATCATCCTTAAAAGTAGAAGAGAAATTGGCCAAGAAGCAAAGCCAACGAAACATAGGAGGAAATTCAAGCAGAGGTAAGGGAACCAACAGAGAAAAATTCTAGAAACCAAAGCATGAAGCTGGAAAACAACATAGTCACTCAGAGAAAGGTGAAAGTTATAAATAAGGACAACATGGAGGAAGAATCTCTTTTTCCAGAGGATGAGGAAGATCCAGAGGAGGCGAAGTCAGATGTTATGCCTGTGGAAAACTAGGGCACAGGACTCGGGAATGTCCCGAGAGAAATAAATAAGGAGGAGGTGAAGCACACATTTCTAAACCAAAGAAGCATGTGGAAGAAGAAGCAACAGAAGGAGGAAAGAAACTCATGATGAGGAAAATTCTTCTTTCCTCCTTTTGAGGAAAATTCTTCTTAAACCAAAGAAGAAGGCAGAAGAGCCAGTCTAGCGAACAAGTTTGTTCAGGACTGCTTGCAAGATGAAAGACAGAGTTTGCAAGGTGATCATAAATAGTGGGAGCACTGAAAATCTAGTATCCACTGATATGGTGGAGAATCTGTAGTTGAATACAACTCCACATCGAAACCCATACAAGGTATCATGGTTACAGAAAGGACATAAAGTAATGGTAAGTCAACAATACCAAGTTGAATTTAAAATAGGAGGTTATAGGGATGAAATATTATGTGATGTAATTCTTATGGATGGCTGTCAGATTTTATTGGGGAGACCATGGAAGTTTGAAAAAAAAGTTACTCATGATGGGAGGAAGAATACTTATACCCTAGAAAAGAATGGTAGAACACATATGCTATTACCAATAGACGACAAAGAGAAAAAGAGGGAATCTAGTTCAAGTATACTTCTCATGAATGGGAAGGAAATATTGAATGCAGTCAATAAGGAGAAAGAAATACAGTTTGTTGTAGTGAGGAAGTCTAGAGTTATCCTTACAAATAATTTTGTGGAAGATTTTCCTGAATAAATCCAGGAGCTATTAGAAAAATTTACTGACATAGTAATGGATGAGTTACCTCACTCATTTCCACCCATTAGGCGTATAAGCCATCATATTGACCTTATTCTAAGAGCTAGTTTACCAAACAAAGAAAATTATAGGTTGACACCTAGGGAGAATGAGGAAGTCAAAAATTAAATCCAGGAGTTGTTGGATAAAGGTTTAGTTAGGGAAAGTCTAAGCCCATGTGCAGTACCGACTGTGTTAAGTCCAAAGAAAGATGGAGGATGGAGAATGTGTACAAATTTCAGAGCCATCAACAAGATAACCATTAGGTACATATTTCCTTTACCAAGGATGGATGATTTGATGGATTGTTTGAGTGGAGCAAACTATTTTTCTAAGATAGACTTGAAGAGTGGATATCATCAAATAAGGATGAGAGAGTGAGATGAGTTGAAGACAACATTCAAGACAAATGAAGGATTGTTTGAATAGTTGGTCATACCATTTAGGTTGACAAATGCACCAAGAACATTTATGAGATTGATGAATGAAGTATTGAAATACTTCATAGGCAAATTTTCATAGTATATCTGGATGACATACTAATATTAAGGAAGACAGAGAAAGAACACTTAAGACATTTGACATCAGTGTTGGAAAAGTTGCAGTAAGAGAAATTGCTGATAAATTTGAAGAAAATCTCTTTTATGAAGAAGGAACTCATATATTTGGGTTTTGTGATCTCTTCAAATGCATTGAATATGTATCCAAAAAAGGTGAGAGAAATCAAAGAATGGCCATCGCCAAGCAACATATTTGAGGTGAGAAGTTTTCATAGGTTAGCAAGTTTTTATAGAAAGTTTATCAGAAATTTCAATGGTATATGTACACCCATGCTGAACACTTTGATGAAGAAACACAAGTATTTTAGTTGGACAGAGGAATATGGAATTTTTTTCAAAGTGTTGAAGGAGAAGATCACAGAACAACCAATTCTGGTCTTACCAGATTTTGGAAAAACATTCCAAGTGAGATGTGATGCAAGTGGATTAGCTATTGGAGCAGTCTTGAGTTAGGATAATAGGTAAGTAGCTTATTTCTGTGAGAAGTTGAATGACATCAAGAAGACGTATTCCACATATGAAAAATAATTTTATCCAGTGATTCAAGATTTGAAGAAGTGGAGGCACTCTTTGATTCCTAAAGAATTTGTCTTGTACAGTGATAACCAAGCTTTGCAGTTTATTACTAGGCAATAAAAGTTGAATCAGAGACATGCTAAATGGGTAAAATTTATGAAATTTTTAAATTTTGTTACTAAGCATATTGATGGAACTTCTAAAAAAGTTGCAGATGCTTTGCACAGGAGGAGTTTAATTGTACATGAATTCCAAGTGGAGACATTAGGGTTTGAACACCTCAAGGAGATATAGAGAGAAGATGCAGATTTTAAGGAATCTTATGAGGCATACAAGAATCCTTTGTTGGGATATAGAAGCCCATGGAATGAATATTTGATCTAGGATGGATTATTGTTCAAAGGAACCCAACTATGCATACCGAAATTCTCAATGAGAGATAACCTGTTGAAAGAGAAACATAATGGAGGTTTGGCTGGACATTTTGGTCATGATAAGACATTTGAAAAACTGATTAATTCATATTATTGGTCGATCATGAGGGAAGAGGTGAAAAGGTTTGTAAAAAAATGTAGAATTTGACAATATGAAAAAGGAAGACAACAAAACATTGGTTTGTATCAGCCATTACCAATTCCAGAAAGGTCGTGGGATGCAATCAGTATGGATTTTGTTTTGGTATTACCTAGAACTCATAAAGGGAGAGATTCCATATTTTTTGTGGTGGAGAAATTTTAAAAAATGGCACATTTCATACCATCCCAGAATACAAATGATGCTACACAGATAACCAATTTGTTTTTCAGAGAATTGGTGAGACTACATGGATTTCCTAGGAGCATAGTCTCAAACAGGGACACCAAATTTGTAGGACACTTTTGGAGGAATCTATGTAAGAGGCTAGGGAAAAACTTGTCCTTTCGTTCAACAAATCACCCCCAGATAGATGGATAGACTGAAGTAGTAAATATGAGTTTGGGAAACTGGTTAAGAAGTTTAGTCACTGAGTAAGTTCGTTAATGGGATCAGATTCTGGAACAAGAAGAATTTGTGTTCAACAATTCAATGAACAGGAGCATAGGGAAAATTCCATTTGAAATTGTGTATGGTATGTATCCAAGAGATATTACAGAGTTGAGAGATCTGAATCAAGAAGATTTAAGAAACACTGGAGCAGAAGATTTTGCAACAAAAATGCAGAAACTTCATGGCAAAGTCAGAGAATAGCTATATGACAACAACCAAAAATACAAGAATAGAGTTGATCAAAAGAGGAGAGAAGTTCAATTCGAAGTTAGATATGAATTTTTAGATCATTTGAGAAAAGAAAGGTTTCCAAGAGGAACCTATAACAAGTTGAAGATGGAGAATATAGGACCATGGAAGATTCTCAGAAAACTCACAGCCAATGCTTATGAGGTTGAGTTGCCATACAATGTTGGGATATCACCGATATTCAATGTTGCAGGTCTGTATCCTTACAGGAGAGATGAGGCAGGAGAATCAGGTGATCAGAAGGAATTTCAGTGGGAAGAACAATTGCCCACATCAGAAAAACCTCATATGGATAAAATCATTGAACATAGAGATGGAAAGAAGACCAGGAGGAGGACATATCTTGAATACTTAGTGAAGTGGAGAGATCATACAATGGAAGATGCAAGTTGGGTCATAGAACCTGATATTTTGAAGCATGGAAAACAGTACAGGAGATCATGGATAGGAGTCCACAAAATTTTTAGCCAAAGGAGTATGATGCAGGAGCATAGCATTCAAAGTCAAAGATGCAAGCATGGGGGTAGGGACATGCCATCTCAACATTTAATTCAAAAGTAAATCGAGATGTTGAGATATTTTGGAAACAAGATTTTTAAATATGTCATGTTTGTAAAGTCATATAGGACTATAAGGAGTTGCAGATATAGAGTTTTGACTCTTATCTGGAAATAATTGTTAGTTATTGTAATAGGAAAAAGTAGGTAACTGCTAAGAGTTGATAGGATAGGTTGCAGATAGGACGAGAGAGATCATGGAGCCAGTCCTTAGATAGTTTTTTATTGTATTGTAAAAGTATGATGAGATAGGAAAATAGAGAGTAAAGAAGAATAGAGTAGAAGAAAGACGCGAGGAAGAACTGCAATGTATGTAATTTGTTTCATGAACGAAAATGAACTAAATCACATGCACAGAATGTAACATTCATTCAATAACACAATAAAATGAACACAGTCCAAGATTTGGGACAATGCATGTGATTTAGTTCATTTTCGTTCATGTATGATTGTTCGAGAAGTTGATCGTATGAGTTTGTGTTTGTAAAGTCATATAGGACTGTGAGGAGTTGCAGATATAGAGTGTTCACTCTTATCTGGAAATAACTGTTAGTTATTGTAATAGGACAAAGTAGGTAACCACTAAGAGTTGATAGGATAGGTTGCAGATAGGATGAGAGATTTCATGGAGCCAGTCCTTAGATAGTTTGTTGTTGTATTGTAAAAGTATGATGAGATAGGAATATATAGAGTAAAGCATAATAGAGTAGAAGAAAGATGTGGGGAAGAACTGCAATGTATGCAGTTTGTTTCATGAATTAATATAACAAATAGAATTGTCCCAAATCTTGGAATGTGTTCATTTTATTGTGTGATTGAATGAATATTACATTATGTGCATGTGATTTAGTTCATTTTTGTTCATGTATGATTGTTCAAGAAGTCGATCGTATGAGTTCGTGACGAAATTGGATAAGTTTCAATTGTTTCTCTTCTGAAACTCGTATGCAAGGTGTGCATACCGAATGCAAGGAGTGTGTTGAATGATTCTCAGATTGACTCAAAAGAGTTCAGAGAGAGATTAGACGAAACTTAGACTAGGTGCAAGGAGTGCACAACGTCAAGGAATGACCAAACATCAAATAACCAAAACAAAGGAATGCTAAGAGGGAGAGAAGAATTTATTTTCAAGAAATCTTTCGAACTGATTTATCGAAATCCCTGAACATAAGGAGTGTGTGGGAATTCTAAATACTTTAAGGATCAAGCTCAAAAGGGATGGAAATTTTCATAAGTGTTGACGAGATCCAAGAGTTGGGCTCATAGGATGAGAAAAGGTCGAGACCTTTGAAGACTCATGAATTTTCTAAGTCGGAAGAAATTAGAAGCTCAAGAGGAGGAGAGACAGTGGCCATTGGATCACAGTGCAAAGGATCAACAACTGCCTAATCAGAGCAAGGTGCACAAGCCTTAATGCTTCTCACACTCAAGAGAGAGAACTTACCAAGGTTTGAGAATTGAGATTTCCATATTCCAAAGAGCCGAAGAGTCGAAGTAAAATCTCAATCGTCTGATCATCCGAAGCATATCTGAATCATAAGATCGTCCAAAGTAAATATCAAGCGTTGGATTGGCCAAAGTGAATCTAATCCATCAGATACCATGAGTTCGGGAGGAGGCAAGTTTGAGACTTGATATTTTTGAAGCCCGAATAGCTAGAAATCTGAAGCAAATATCAATCGTTCGATCAACCGAAGTGAATCTGAATCATCAGATCATCCGAAGTATATCTCAGGCGTCATATCACCCGATGTGAATATGAACCATCATAGTTCAAAAGAGAAGAGGCATATATCTATGAGCTCTGGGTAAAGTCTCGAAGTAATCCATGGCCATCAGATTAAGATGAGATGTGGCGTGAATCTGTGGACTCTGGTTAAATTCCTGAAGTAATTCATAGCCATTAGATATAAGAGAGATGTGGAATAGATCCATGCACTTCGGGTAAAGACCCAAAGAAATCCTTGATTGTTAGATCCAGAGGATAGGTGGCATGAATATGTGGAATCCGCGTAAATACCTGAAGTAATCCTCGATCATCAGATCAAGTCGAAACGCGACAAAAATATGCATACTTTGAGGGAAGTGAAAAGTTTGAGATTTGAGATATCAAAAGTCCAGAGACCTGAAGGAGATCTCGACCGTTGATCGAGAAGAGGGCTACAGGACTATTGATATAAGTTTAAAGGTCAAACACCCAAAGTAAAGGCAAGGTCGTTGATTAAGAAAGACAAGTGTCCGCAAATCATCAATTCTAGAAGATTGACATACGGAGGAAAGCAGGGTTTGAGATTTGAAAAGTCCAAAGTCTAGAGTCACAAAGGAGATCACATTCGTTGATATAGGAGAGGTAGATATGGACTGTAGATTTGAAAAGGGAAGATTTGAATCATCAGTTCAGAAAGTACTGTCAAGATCATGAGATCGACGATCCCGTAGAATCATGAGGACAATAGTTGAACTTTAAAACATTGAGGTTTGGCCGCAATCCATATTGTGGTTTTAGAAAGAGTACACGTGGAGGCTTGAGGATAATTGTGGGCTGAAAAGTAGTTTGATTTCAAACCACCTTTGTCCGCACCGACAATCGAGTGGTCACGTGAGGTCATCTCCCAAGGTCATATCAAGAGGGGGCTTATCAGAAAAGGAGCTAATGCCCAATACTCTGATATTTCACAGAAGAGCGAGAGGGAAGGTTGTGGGTACCATAAGACCTGCACTAGAGAGCCGAAAGGGCCTATGTTTACAAAGGATACAAATAAGGTTTCATAGGGTCATTTAACTCAAGAATCAAATATCCTTGACTGGGAGGTCCTATAGCCCTATGGGGGAGTAGGGGGGATGCACCGACTAACTTTGGAAATAAGGTTGTCGATTGCAGGTCTTATGAATTAAATAATTAGGAAAGAAATGCTTATGTGGCTCCACAAAATATTGAATGTTACAAATGCCACAACTATGGACACACAAATCAAAATTGTAGAAGCATTATAAGGCCTCGCATGAAAGAAACTATTGATGTGGGATAGAATAAGGTTTGGAGAAGAAGTGAAAAACAAGAGGAACAAGTAAATGAAGAGCAGGTCCAAGGAATCATACTTTCAATATTTCCACAAGCACACGAAGATGATGAATTTACAGGAAAAGAGGAAAGTGTCAAAATTCAAGAAGAAGATGAAGAAGATGTCAAAACTCATGATGATGACATAATTCAGGTTGAGAAAGAAAGTGAATGTGTATATACAAACGAAGAGGAAGATGACTATGCACCAGAGAGGGTATTATTCTGAGCCATCTAGCTTGGATACTCCTAGGTAATATGAATATTAGACAGGGGTAGTCAGTGTAATGGATGCTATAGATTAGAGAACCATCCTTCGAGAAAATTGCATAGTTTGAGAAGACAGATTTAGACCAGTCAGTTAGCAAAAGTACAATATGACATATTGATCAATTGCACCAATGATGATTTCAACATTGTGGGCAATCGAGTAGAAGATTATTGGACAATATCGACATAGATGGATTAAAAACTTTGAAAGGATATATGATAGTGAATGAGACCATGGATCTAGATATTGGTTCACAGATTTGTTCAGAGAATGGTTCAGAGATAAAGGAACATTATCATAATGGATGATAATGATACATGAATATTGGAATGCTTATTATTGAATGTTTTTCATATATGTCAGTTTATTAGAAAAACAAGCACCAATGGACAATAACTCCAAAAGGAAGTAGGTACATGAAGAACTACATTGATATACACAACAATGTGTAGAGAAGTCATCAACAAGAGAGACCCATAAAGGAATACATGGGATACATACCCACAAGGGGAGATATTTTTTTTCCCATGATTGGTTAGAACAGGTTTAGTGTCAGGAGGAGACATATTGACAGGGGGAGTTAATCCCTTTTTAAAGGGAGAGAGAAGGTAATCAAAGGCATGGAGGCAAGGGGAGAAAACCAAAAGGGAGATACACTCTTCCATTGATGTCAAAGGGAGAGAGACAAAAAAAATTATGAGGAGAGATGATAGTGTTTCCATGACTAATTTTTTCCATCAATGTTGGTGTTTCCATCAATGCCAAAGGGGGAGATTGTTGGACAGTTCTATAGGTTGATGTAAAATTGGTTTGGATTGTTGGTTTTCATTGATGTCAACCCTTGGAGAGTGATATTATGATATTATTAATTGATGTCAACCCTTGGAGAATTCCGGTAGCACAAATGTATGGGTAAGGGATCCAAGTTGTTTTGAGGAATAAAGGCATGAAGATCAGTGAATAGGCATGTAATACTATCATATATGGATAGTACATGTCATTCCATTTCTGGTATATGTGGAATGCCACATAACTCCTCACAATTTGAGTTTTATGTCCTTGTGAAGTTGGAGAACCCCCATGATTTATCTAGAAGCCCCTAGAAGGTCAAAGAAGTAAATTTATTCTAGAAGCTCCTTGAAGAAGTTTTTTAGTCAAAGTGGGTGAAACTAGGAGTTAATCATGAGTTGAGTTGTTGCAAAAAGAAAATAATTAAAGATAAATTAGTTGCAACTAGAAGTGGAGAGTTTACTATTTGTGGATAAAGTAGTTGTAAGTGGACAAGTGGTTAGAAGTGGGTTAGCCCTGTTGGATTACTAAGAGGGAGGGTGAATCAATACTAGAGCAATTTAATCCTTTTTCACCAAAAATGCAAGGGTTATATCAATGTATCATTATCATCCAATAGTTACAGAGTAAATAAACAATGAACAAATGAGAAATCACACACATACACAATACACCAGTGTTTTTACGTGGAAACGCAAAGCGGGAGAAAGCCACGAAATTATTTTTCTTATATGTCTTGAAGAATTACATTCATTGGAAGCACCGACTTCCTTTGTTTTCCAGCTACAACTGGAAGGAGGCTCCAACCCCCTAGTTTTTAAGGTTACTACCTGAGGGAAGCTCCAACTCCCCAATTCTCTGGATACAACTAGAAGGAGTCTACAACCCCCTATGTTCTCCGACTACAACTGGAAGGTAGCTACAACCACTTGTCCTTGCTCCATACAACTGACCTAAAATATAAATGCCAAATGTATGCAACCTATCACTGCCACTGAATCAACCACTACCACTGTCAACCTGTCACTGTCAACATGTACCAATAACCTGTAACAACCTATACCAATCAACCTGAACCAACATGTACCATACATAAAATGCACATCAACTATAACTCATCAAGATGTACCAACATAATCAACTATACACCTCATGTATGTGCCAACTCATCAACTATACACCTCATGTATGTGTCGACTCATTAATTACTTGTCTCAACCATGTACCCAACATGTACCTCAACCATATACCAAATACATACACCAATATAACCATCAAAAGTTATCTAACAGTTCATCACTCTATCCATAAACCAAATACCATAAATTCTTACATCAAACCATGTGCCACAACCTCACTATTATGTAGACTCAAGCTAAACCAACAACTTCAGCAACACATCACAACCGAAATACCAATACCCATATGCCAAATACCAACTGTATCCCTCAACAAATATGATATATGCTGTAATACTGAACATCCAATACCATCTCAAGAGATAAACCCTAGCTCACAAAAAATAACTCATAAAATATGTGCCATATCTCTCATAAATAGACACCAAACATGTTTCTACCATCATTTTTCTGCCACACTTTTTCTGTCGTGATTTGTTTGCCTCACTTTTTCTGCTGCGATTTTATGTCGCACTTTTTCTGCAACAATTTTTCTACTTCACTTTTTCTGCCGCAATTTTTCTGCCACACTTTTCCTACCGCAGTTTTCTTGCCACACTTTTTTTGCCGCACTTTTCCTGCCCCACTTTTCCTAACGTACTTTTTCTGCCATACTTTTCCTGCCGCACTTTTTCTGCTACAATTTTTCTCTATCAATAATACCTTCCCAAATAACCTTTCACAAAAATAGATATTAGTGATATTCAATTGTGATTAAAATGAGAGAGCCTTGCCTCTTATTTATACTTTCATGTAGCATCCCACTTTCCTTATTTTAGGGATTTCTCCATTAACTTTATTATTTAAACCATTTCTTTTGTAAGCACTTTGACTTTTGGGGGCCTCTAGATGACTCATGAGGGTCCTCCAACTTCCATTATCCAAACCTTAGTGCTACCGAACTTTCTTCAAGGGTTGACATCAATGACAACCAAACTTAATAAAAAATATCCCCCTTTGACATTGATGGAAAAAATCTGATACAATACTGAAATCATGTCATGCAATACTGAAGTCATATCACTCATGCTCTTCTTGGAACCATGCCTCTGTCCTCTACATATTTTTGACCTTTTCTCCCCCTGGAATCATGCCTCTATCCTATGCATCTGATAAATCTCTCCCCCTTTGTCATCAATGGAAAAATCATCTTTCCATCTGGGGCAGGTCCACCTAACTAAACTGTCCTCTTTATGGTGCTTCCTTGTGTACATATAAGACATATAAGATAAGCATTCAAAAGCATGCATTTTGGAGTATAAATAACTGTGAGTCTCTAGTGAAGATACTCAAAGGCTTCCCATGGAAGTGGTTTTGTAAATATGTCTACCACTTGTTCTTTTGTGCCCACATACTCAACTCTGATGTTCTTTTCTGCAACTTGTTCTCATAGAAAGTGATACTTTATTGGAATGTGCTTCATCTTGGAGTGCATCATTGGGTTCTTTGAGATATTTATGGAGCTTGTATTATCACAATGGATTGGAATGGGCTCATCATACTCAACCTATATATCTATCATAGTTTGTTTCATCCAAAGAATCTGTGTACAACATGATGTTGCTGCAATGTACTTTGCCTCGACTGTAGATAAAGATACTAATGATTGTTTCATGCTTATCCATGATACTAAACACTCACCCTAGTATAAATTTGATCCATTGGTGCTTCATTGGTCATCAATACAATCTTCCCAATCTGCATCTATGTAGGTAAAAAGTGATAGATCATTTCCTTTTGGATACCATAATCCAAACTCTTATGTTCCTTTGAGATATCTGAAAATCCTCTTCACTGCTAATACATGTGATTCCTTTGGTGCTGCTTGAAATCATTCCACC